>JANJGK010000037.1:2727112-2754612 GCA_039081455.1 Macrobrachium rosenbergii
TTCCAAAGGATGTGGTGCTCATTCGAAAGTAATAATCGAAGGTAAAGAGAAATTCAGAAGGAAGAGATTAGTCATTGTAAAAACAGATGAATTAACAAATTAATAAATTATTATTGTTGTTGTTGTTGTTTGTGAAACAGCCGGTTAATATTTTTGTTGTTCTTGTTCTGAAATCAACCAGTTGTTCATGTTATGACAGGCTGTGGTGATACCAAAATGTAGTTGAAATTAAGGTAACGATTTCCTGGAAACTACAACATAATATTCGCCCGATTCGTGTTTCAGAAAAAGATCTCTTATATCGATCTTAGCAGGATAAATGCCCCGCACGTGGTCTGGGCTCTGTAGATGGTGGCAAAGGTTCTTTACAGCGTCCATCATTGAGCCCCAAGCAGCATTACTTTTTGGTTATTACTGTTGATTCATTCTCTTTGGTCTTTTCCGACTAATCTGTCTAATTCCTTTACCCCTAAATTTTCTTTAATTTTCACCTCATTTAATTTTTAAAGATATTGAAGTTTTTATTTGCAATAATAATAATAATAATAATAATAATAATAATAATAATAATAATAATAATAATAATAATAATAATAATAATAATTCAGCTTAACACAAACTGAATTTATCAGGTCTTGACCCGTCGTTTTGTGGCACGACAAAAAGGAATTACAAGTTAAAAATTCAGCTGAATAATAATAATAATAATAATAATAATAATAATAATAATAATAATTAAGAAACCAAATAGAAACACTTTAAAGGCTATTTCAATTTGTAAAACCGCAAGACATCCCGGATCCTCTCGGTAGCCGCAAGTAGCGGGGTTTCGGCAATCTCTCGTGTGCGGGCGGTGACATGGATGCTGCATACAGACGTGATCCATTATCTCCCCGTAGCAGAAATTCGCGTCCGTTAGCAGTCACGAGAATTGTCATTAATCGGCGCAGGAATTTTTCATTTTGACTTGAATTCCGCGACTTAATTTACTATAGTTAGTGATATTTGCTAATTAGGTTCTTGAGGTCGTATTGTAGACGAAAATATCTTAGAGGTATATTTTAAAAGTATAGAGGAAAGAAAGTGAAAACCGGATGCGGAACTGCATGCATTATTCCCTGTGTAATTCGGCCACGCCTGAGTAAGGTGCCATCATACGGAGGATCTCTTCCTCTATTCCTCAACCCCCTGCCCCCCAACTACAGCTACCTGTTGAGGTCCTCACCTGCCAGTAACCCTAATAAGAATCCGAATTTTTGGGGACTCCTAAAATGTTTTGAGTCTATTTGAATAGAATCGACACGGCGCCGAGAGTTACGGACGAGTTTAAAGCATCCGAATCCTTAAAAAGTTTCGTAAACGCATCGTGCTGCCATCTATCGGCGCCCCACTCCCTCCCTTTCGTGACTTATTAGGTTAGTTTGACACCCTTTTAGTGAAGAGTGTGTTGTGCCCGACTTCGGTTCTCGAGTTTTGTCGTTAATTTTGTGTTAAATTGTACACTTGATTGTTACAGTTGCCCTTACCTTTCAATTTAAATACCTCCCCAAGGGAACGGATTTGAGGATTACGTTCGAGGACGCCGCAATTCCCAGGAAATTCCGTCGATAGGCCGAACGACCATACTTGGGGGGAATTTAAATTCCCAGTAGGTCTAACCAGGTGCGCTCTCTTCAGCTGCATCGTGGAGTATATTATGTTCACTGTATTGTCATTACAACTGTATATTTTTTCATCTGACGCCTTCGATTAATCATAGAGTGAGGCGTTAAAATCTCGTAACCAGTTTAGGTGCCGAAAATGTAGGAGAATCCGTAGATATTCGGGCGCGAGTTTAGCAGTGAGTGACTCACCCGTTGTGGGAGTGTTCAAGGTTTGACTCGTTTCTTAGGCCTATATAAACATGTCTTATTTTATTAACCTTACTGTGTTGAAATGAATTAAACAACAGTGCAAAATCGCTGGGTATGGCTGACTTCTTTAAAGAGCAGTGTCATTTTCATCAATGTCTTTCGGTCCGAAAGCCAACCTTGTGGTATGCCACCTATAGGCTGCGAACTAGGCCTACGATAGAATGTTATCTTGTTTATCCTATCGCACGGTGGCAAAAGGATTTGGTAAACATTCTAGACTAAGGATATTTGTCTCCGTTTTATGTTTGTTTTTAGGCTATCGCATGACGTGTTGGGACTGGAAGAAACAGGAAGCCCATATTAATCGAAGCCAGTTGAGGATGCACGTTAGGCCTAGTCGGAAATTCAAGCAAATTGTGAAGTACCCTAGCCAGTTACAGAAACACTTCGAAATTAGAAATTAAGAAGCGTTTAAACCAGACGTAGTAATCATAGCCAGTCAACGTGTTGAAATTCTAACTTATCTAGATTTCAGTAGTCATAAAAGACTCATGGGATATAGGAGAAAAATCAGTAATGTGGTTACAAGCCTCAGGCTGCGCCAATTTTTGGCCAGCGATGTCACCCTTGATTTTCTTTAGTATGCTGTAAAACTTGGTAACACCCCTCCTGTCTTTGTTTTTCCCATACATAGTGTTGTCTTGTGTATAATTTTATGTCATAAACTTTTGTATATGTTTTTCTCCATTGTTTCCCGTTTTCTTTGTGTTTCTGTTCTGTGGAATCAAGCTTGTGCATTAATGACCTCATATTTTTGTTCATTATTAATACCTGTGCTCTTTAAATGGTAAAATTAATTATAGTCTAGCTCAGTTTCATGTATATATTTTTTTTTATTAAAGAACCATAATTTTATAATCTTTTGAACAATGTAAACGAGATTGTTTACAGTGAACCATGAAACATGGTGATTTAACATCTAACAAGTGACAGGGTTTATATTTTATAGCCTAGTACAACAGTTGAATGGAAGGCTTGTAGGACCTTGAAATTTCTATGCATTATGTACTGTATACTATACTTACTATTATGAGCATAACAGCACTATGCGCTAAAAAAAAAAAAGCTGACAATTCATAACAAATGTTTTTTAATGTACTGGTCTAGGTTAACGCTGAGTGCTGTATGGTACAGTATATGTATTTAAATTACCTGAACTGTTCAAGTGTTCTACATGTATGGCAGGTAGACTTTAAGTACCACTCATACTGTACATACAAATATATATTAAGTGCATGATTATGCTCTTCTTTGGCAATTCCAAAGGAATGTAGGCTACATTTGTTTCAAAATGTTGCTTAGGTACCTAAAAGGTATTTACACTTTAGACGAACTGCTTGTTATAATTCTACATTAATGAAGGAAGCTTGTGCTTGAGCTAACATTCCTAAAAGCCAAGCACATTTTATTAAAAATTGACTCAACTTATAACTTGAAACACTCAGTTTTTATGTGATATTAGCCTATACAGTCTTACTGACAGTGGCTCGTTATTATCTGTTGGATGGGTCTATCATCATCTATCTAGAAACCTAAACTGTGTTGGCTACCAACTAAATATTGTGTTCTGTTCAAGACCATAAGCAAATAATTGTGGATATTATAGTTTTTCATAATCTGTTAATCAGTGCACTGTACTACTATGTGAAGATATATGATATTTACAAGGTTTATGATTGTAGTGTACATTCATGCTTCCCATGTGTACAGTGAGGGAGAGAGACAATTACCCAGTCATTATCCCTGTAGGCTACACATTACATAGCTACTTTAAAGCCTTTCACCATTTGGTGCTTATTGGTCTGCTGGTTAATGTCCTTGGTATATGTGCTGTTTATCCTCAGTCTCACAGTAGCCCAGGCTGTTGTTTTATGCATAGCCTATCATACTCTGCAAGTACACACATGATTGAGACCATTCTTACCCAGATCTCCAGTTTCATCTGAAGTTAAGAACTTTCCTCACCCTCATGCCAGATGGTGGTACTATCAGCACAGTCCTGAAGATCTAACATAAAATCACCAGTCCTAGCAATGCAATTGGCACACACAGCACCCAGTAAAGGCTACTGTGCCATGGTGCACCACAAAACAGAGATAGCGCACTCTACAGCTCTTGTAATATTTGGTGAATCACATTTTGTGGCCCCCCTATGGGGAGGGAAGCTGGAGATAAGTGTTGAAGACAAAAAGGTTAAGTTGAGTATATCTTAGTTTAACCAGACCACTGAGCTGGTTAACAGCTCTCCTAGGGCTGGCCCGAAGGATTAGATTTATTTTTACGTGGCTGAGAACCAACTGGTTACCCAGCAACGGGACCTACAGCTTATTGTGGAATCCGAACCACATTATGACGAGAAATGAATTTCTATCACCAGAAATAAATTCCTCTAATTCTTCATTGGCCTCTTGGAGAGTCGAATGCTGGGCCGACAGCGTGCCCAGCCGAAAGCTCTATCCACCCTCCAATGAAGAACTTAGTGTTGAAAACAAAGCACAAGAAAGACATGAATGGCAAAATTTCACAGAGGCTTTTGCACCACGAGGTGTTTGAGGCACTGTTGATGATGAATCATATTTTGTCCTCCCTGTGTGTATAGTATTGGTCTCACAGCACCAAGAATGTCATTGTTCATTCTCATGTTGTTAGCCAAGCAGTAGCACCCTGAGGGGCAGCAGGTGGCTGGGGTTAGTGCTGTCAGGTCACCTAACTTTGCTTACTGTGGGCATTAATAAAAGTTGTTTTCAGCATCCCTTTGGCCCCTAGTTACACATACTCGTTAGCCTTTTACTTTTTACTACTGTTCCCACTTGAAAGTGCCCAGGGCTTGGGTTTATAGCCTGATTTTCATAATCAAGCTATGGCATCAAGTTGCTGGGCAGTTTTAATGAACATAATTTTGCCTTCTTGAGCCACATATAACTTTGGCAGTCATGCAGGAACTAGCCTACATGATCAGTGTCTTCCATGGATCATTCATAATGCTGTTTTAAATGGCATTGAGGTAGTAGAGCTCCTGGAATTCCCGTGATACACCTGATCTTCCTCTTTGAAGGTGGAAGTAATCTTCGGATCAGTGAAACAGTTAGCTGGATGTATCATTTATAATTTGATGATGGTTGTAGACGACCTGTAACCCTCAGTACCACAGTACATACATTGTATATCTTTATTGGAATGTCTATCTGCAATGGCTGATATCAGTCTCCAAATTAAGCAATGGCAACCAAGTCTTTCTTTAACTTCACTAACATGCCTTGCATTTAGCACTCTTGAAGGATGTTGATCCTAAGTTTTTTCTTGATCTCTGAAATTTACAGTTCTGGATTTTATAGAATATTTATGGATAATATTACATCTGTCCCTTACCCCATTTCCAGTGTTTGTAGGGATCTGTTCTCGTACTTAATCTTTCCTTTCTGTAGCATTGACATCTTTCAGTCCACCTTTTATGGTAATATTGAGTTATTATATAGCATTTAGTCTCCTTTTATTGTCTGTTGAATTGAGTGTTGAGCTTAATACTAATACAGTTTAGCTTAAAGTAATTTGGTGATGTAATTTTGCCACATTTCTGGACTTTATCGTTATTGTTCAGAAGATAAACCCTTATTGTTATTGTTCAGAAGATAAACCCCTTTTAATATGGCAAAGCCTACAGGGGCCATGGACTTGAAATTCAGTGTTCCAAAATATATGGTGTTCATTTGAAAGAAGTTACAAAAGATAATAGGAAATATAGAAAAAAGAGATCAGTAGGGATGGTCCCAATGAATTGTTTCCCAATAAGAATTGAAAATAGAACAAGTTGAAGTTAAAGGATGATACATCTAAGTAAGAATGAATCAAAGGGAGTAGATGAAAAGGACCAGAAAGCATTGCAGGTGGAGCAGAAGGAATTTAGCAAAGGACTTTTACTGTTGTACCGTCTGCATGGTACTGCACACAGCACACTAATTATAATTATTTAGTTCATTGTAGAGCAACCAGTATAGTTTGTTACAGTTACCTGTACTAGGTAGTATTTATTTTTCAATCTGTACTTCCATCAAAGGCCTCTGGGACTTTGCTTCTTTTTTTCCCTTTGAGGCAATATATACTCAAAAGCAGTTGTCTAATGAGTGTATGTCCCTTGGTTAAGATGTGTTTTCTTTGCTATCAAATAACTTTTTTTTTTCATAAATGGATAACTTTATTGTTTTGCCTGGAGTTGGCAAACACTTTTTCTTTGGCCACCATCAAGTGAGGATGTCATGCTGTGTTCCTGTTGCTTGTCAATATCCAACTTGGTTTTTCTTTTTCTGTATGATTGATGATTTTTCTTGTGAAAGTGGGTACGCCTAAGAAGAATGAACGGAGTTGGCACAAAGGACATGTGAGTGTGTGGATGTCTCATGGCCTCCTTGTCTGTGAATCCCCACCTTTACTGGTCATTCTTTAACGGTAGGACCTACATTCTTGATCTTTCCTGTAAGAAGTGTGCAAGTTAGTCCCCGTCGCATTGGAAAAAGTTTGGGAACAAAGAGGAAGGCCAAAAAAGCTTCTGCTTATGTTGATGGATGAAATAATCATCTTCCTTCTCCTTCCGTGTGTACACCTCGGGCTCTGTTCAATGGGGGTATAGGCTATGTTGGAGGGTGCTCTATCAGCATTCTTTCTCATCTAGTGGTGAGTTTGGTGAGCTTGCTGGGGTCTTCCTGGGCTAGACCTTGATGTGTACACTTGCTTTGCTGCCCCCAGCCCCTACCTCATTGGCTGCTCCAGGGATGAGGACTTCAATTGAGTACTTGCAGAAGATGCGGCCTTTCCACCCATCTTTTACTGCTTTTCTAGTCCACTTAGCCTCAGCTAAGTCTGCAAGATCCTTATCTAATGTTGTTGAACCTGTTAAGGAGCTCAGCCATGTTGAACCTTCAGTATAGGTTGTCTTACCTTTGGGATATGCCCCACAGCATCAACTGCAGCCGGTGACGTTTGCTTTCTTCATCTCAACCAGTTCTCTTGCACTGTTAAAGGAGAATGAGACGTGTGAGAAGTAAGGGGAAGAAGTGCAGCTGCACTTCTCCTACCTCCCCCTTGTCGTTTTCTCCCTCGTCTTCCTCTTGCAGGATGAAATTCAGGAAGACATCTCACAATCATTTCCACTGTGGGATTGTTTGCTTATCTGGGGGCAAGGTGTTTACTGTAGGTAGGGTTCACATAGGGTTTCTGAAGTTTGGTTAATATCCTGAGTCTTCTTGTGACTCAAGGCTGGAGGACTGCTCTGGATTTGTACAACTGTGCTTCTGCTAAGGTATGTAGGCTAGAGTTAGTGTGACCCTCCTATTCATCTAATGCATGATCTTCCAAGCGGGTTCATGGGGGAGGGTTGTCTTTGTGATCATGCAGCACCAGGTCAGTGGACTTATCGGTGCTCATGTCTTCCTTAGAAACTTCTGCCTTTGGAGTGGGATGCAACTCATTCTTACTCAGGCGCTGTGAAAGCCCTTTGGGGAGTTCTCGGACTGAGATCCCACACTTGAGATTGTATTCCTGCTAGCCATAGCCCTTGATGACTCATATTGGTGGGTCGCGTGGCTTTTATTATATTGCCTGGCTCTTGTAAGGTGGGGACTCTCTCTTGTTATTATGCGATCATGAGTGTTTGGTGAGAGATTGTTTCTAAGTTCTTCCTTTCTTTTTTATTTTGTGGTGAGAGATACAATTGTTTCTCAGTTCTTTACAATTGCTTCTCAGTTCTTTCTTTCTTCCTTATTTACTCCCTTTGTAAGGCAGCATTGTAGGCGAGATAGATGCTGAAATGGGTGAAGATGTAGGTAAGCTACACATTCAAGCATCAAAGTCTTAGAGTTTTGGTTTATAAGATGCAGTTCTCTTTGCTCTCCCATTTTAACAAGGTGGGTGTGGTGGTGGTAGACCTATAATCTGAACACAAATTTTATTTTAGCTCTCGTTCGACCCGTGTCACTCATTGTAGGGGGCAAACTTCATTCTTTAAGGTTTACTTATATGAGTGAGATTCCAGACACTGCTTTCTTAGGCTCAGGGTCCTATTGCCCTGGCATCCCTATGCCACACCAAGTGGATGGTTGCCGAAGTCAGCACTCCCTACTTCTATTTTTGTAAGACAAATCCCAAATTTTTAAAGTACAGTAATTTTGTACTTTTTCTGAGTATATAACCAGAGCCTTTTATCATAATCCCACATCAACCACCCCACTTATTCCTTGATGCCGAAGGAGTATTAGGTGATGGCAGAAAAGTGTTGGGCTTCCCCCGCTCACCCACCTGCCACCATTTAGTTACCTTGATAACAAATTTCAGGCTAATTTCAGCTCACACTGAAATTCCTGATATCAATCTTTGTTTGTTTTTTATTCACAAAACTATTTTTGTCCCCTTGCAGTAAAAAATTTACCGTAATTGTTTTTCCTTTCAGGTGGCAATACAACACCCATCAGACTGCCATATTAAACATTTACAGAAATCAGTTATCCATGGGTTGTTAGGTTTAGTGATTGTTTCTGTCTCAGTGACGTCAAGTACTGTATTTGTTTGCTTTTGTTTTCCTTGATTCGTATTACCCACTTCAATCACCACTCTTGTCACTTGCTTTTGGAAGTTAGACCTTACCTGTTTTCCTTCACTTTTTAATTTCCTGCCTGCCTGCCTCAGGCCTGGACTAGTTAAGGACACGGGTTTGTCTAAATTGTTGGTTTTGGCATAGAAAAATTATAGATGTTCTTAAATATATTACCATTGCACACAGTATAGCTTATACTTGAACTTTTTCATCCAGTTTGGTCCTTTGAATCCTTATTGATATCTGTGTACGGTTTTATATCCTTTTTTAAGTTTCTTTGGCTTTGGTATATTCATAAACTAATGGTTATTGTATTGTGATATCTTTGCTTATGCTGTTTATGATAGTCACTCAAGGACTTATGAATCTTTTTAATGTGTCTGTAGATGTTGTATCAGCATGAAACATTTATGGAATTTTACCTCTGCAGTTCCAGAAAATAGGAAGGGAAATATTTTTCTTTCTGTTGTTACTTGAGTTATGAAGACTTTATTACTCAGGAATAAAAATATATAAAATGCAGTGATAACTTGTGTTGTACATTTTCTGTCGTATTTCAACACATTCTCTTGTCTTTTAAAGCTACAGAATTCATCAATGTTCTATTTGTCAGCCATTACATTCCTACTAAGTAACTTAGTGCCAACATGTGAGAAATTGGAAATGGAAAGTCATCCTTTGCTTTGACTTAGCATAGATTTTCTGTTAAGCTATCAAGTTTATTGTTAATCTGAATTAGTACAGTACATATTATTAATGTTTCCCTTATTTTTTAAGTCCAAATGTTTTCCACCTTATTTGCAAGTAGCTTCTACTTATGACATTATATAGTGTATATACCTAACATAACCATTTTTACTTCTCTCTTGGTATTTATCAATTGTATTCAACATTTAAGTAAAGTTTCTGTAATACTGTACAGTATTGTCCTTCAGTTTTGGAAATTTCATATACCTTTATTAATAGCTAATTGTTTTTATGAAGCACTTTCGAGTACAGTACAACAGTACGTGGGTATTGATCTGTAGCAAAGTCAAGCTGTGTAAATTTGCATGTGATCAAGAGTCAGGGTATCTCAGGAATACTGTACCATATTTAGAAATTGCTGGTGTAACGAAACTCTAGCAATTTCCTCTCTCTTGTTTGTAGATTAAATGAACCATTGTTTGTAGAGTCTCAAGGTGTTTGCAGAATCTTTTGACAGGTGAGGCTTAACCCTAAAGTGGTCACAGATTGTAATGGGTTGATCCAGGTTGAATGTGATATAAACCAACATTTGCAGATCTTGTGATAGAGAAGAAAATATTCAATGTAGGGCAACAGTATTACTTATATCAGGATGATGAGAGTTCCCAGTCTTAAGAGAACATCAGTAGGTAACATCTGATCGTGGAAGTCTGCTTAGTTAAAGGCTCGGGGAAATAAGGTTTATTGACACCACTCTTTAGCTGTCCTGGTTTATCGTGCTACCGATTGAGGTAGGATGACTGGATAAGATAGCCATTGCTCCTTTCATTTTCCATAGATCTTGTCTTGGTGTGGACTACAAGTGTCTTAGTATGGTCATTAGTTTATAAAGCGGAACAGTAATGACTGTCTGTTCATGCTGAGGGAACCATGTTGCATGCACACTCTGAGCATTGCTGCTTAATTGAGTCATTCATTTATGTGATAACTTTTCTATGGCTGGTTTTGTTGAAGTCAGAAGTACCGCACTTGTATTAAGGTTGGTAGATTCAAGATATTTTCAGCATGAAGATAAGCCTACGGTTATTGAGTATACGGACCAGCATGTGGCTTGCAAAGTCTTTCTTTTCGCCTCACCAAATATCAGGAACATCAACCTTAGCCTTTCTTCTTTATCTGGGACAAGGAAGGCATTTATTGTAGGTGTTACCCCTCAGTTCACCAAATATCAGGAACATTAACCTTAGCCTTTCTTCTTTATCTGGGACAAGGAAGGCATTTACTGTAGGTGTTACCCCTCAGTTCTAATGATGTTGAGGTTGCTAACCTCCATCTCATGTCCTCACAAACAGTCCTAGTACCCAATGAGTCAACAACTGGTAATTTTTTGTGGTCAGTTCTCCAGGTACTTACCACACTCAGTGCTGCTCAGCTTCACTGGCATGTTTCCTATGTTGTGTGGGTAGCTTAAAATGTTTGATTAGCTCTGACCATGTTCCTGGGGTCTTGCTATCAAAATACAGTGATACAATACACAGTAGCTACTATATTCTCATACAGTTTTTTGCTCTGGTATCTTGAGCTCTAGCCTCTTATGCGCTTCTGATCTTTAGCACCAGTTACTTTTCTTGGCTGTTACTTTAAGTTTTGATAAATTTTCATCATGGGAGTGGAAACTTGTTCTGCTGGTATTTTTGAGGTGCACTTTAGGTCATGTGCTGGGCTGCTTTATTTTCAGTAGTTTTTGGCTAAAACTCAGATTAGGTACCCCTTTGATAAGACTTTTAACCACAGTTCTCAGTTCTGTATATTCAGTGTGGCCTTGAATATCAACCTCAGATTTTGTGTAAAGTATATGAACATGTCCTGTATTGTCAGTTATTGAGGCACGTCTGAAGGACTGAAGTGTGTACTGAAATAACTTTACCCCCTATCAGTTGGAGTGTCTCAATAACAAGTATCGTAGACATTGCTTCTGGTTGGACAAGGGTGTCGTGTTCATCATTGTGTACAGGGTTAGGAGTAGACACTTGATTGTCTGAAATCAGAACATTATCAAGCAGATTTGCAATCTTTTTTATATTTTAGGAAATATAAAAAAATTAGGAAAATAAGCAATTTGAGGTTTGAATGCCATAGCGTAATGGTAATCATGTTGTAATGTATATCAATATTTTTCCTTGGGAAATGCTGTATTTGAGCTAAAAGATGTTGCCATGGTGTCATACCTTGACTTGTTACAGTTGGTTAATTGATTCTAACGTACATGTATATAGGCCTATTTACATCATCTCCAAGTGTTTGTTGTGATCGTAATTTATTGAGTTTAAATAGTCCATTTCAAAATAAGTAGGCCACATTTGTGTTATGCTGTAGTTGAGACTACAAACGAAGCTTCATTGGACTTTGCTCGTAAATCAAGAACCATGAATTTTATGCCTTAATTAGCCTATTATAATTACTTTTGATACCGAAAGTCACACTTGAAGACGTACCCCATGTTGCGTAGGGACATTTGAAGCGGCAAGGCTATGCATTACTGGAAGGGACAAGGCAAACATTTATCATTGACAGTGACATTTGAAAACGACCATTGCACTTACGAAAGTCAAGAAGACTATCTGTTAACAAAAGGACATTCGGAGACGCCTGCGAAAAGTAACGTTTGAATATGAACAGTACATCCAAGAATGACTTAAACACGGATTTTTTCATCCCCCCCTCTCTCTCTCTCTCTCTCTCTCTCTCTCTCTCTCTCTCTCTCTCTCTCTCTCTCTCTCTCTCTCTCTCTCTCTCTCTCTCTCTCTCAAATGTTCGTTTCATTGGAATTTTGTCTACTGTAAAGCCACGCAAGGCTTCAAAATAAGAAGGCTTAAAGAATGTTGGGTTTTATGGTTTTGCATTTTGAGAGGGGTAGGTGGGGTTAGTGTTGTGAATTTTTAGGGTGCTTTAAAGTTCTCGAATTTAGGTCGATTTAGGCTTGTGAATTTTGAAGTTCATGAATTTGAGAGCTGGAGTTTTTTACAGTTTTGAATTTTTAGGCAGCAGAATAGCCAGATTTAATTGCTACTTATTGAATAATTGATTGATTTAGAATTTTGTTACCATGTGCATACAACCAAATAGAGCAATCCACAAGACCAGCGTAGGCTTTCACCGAACGGAATGGCCTTTATATGAAAAAAAAAAATAAAAAAGAAGAAAAGTAGAGTGAAGGAATTGTAGTACAGTACCATAACAGCAGATAACAATCGACACACTTAAAATAACAAATAACAATCGATGTACGAATATATCAGTCATTTTTTATCAAGTCCAGCGAAATCAGGTGCCTCAGTCCCAGCTGAGTAAGTAAGAAACCAGTAGTACAGATCATTTAAGCCCGCTCAGGAGAGGAGGTTTATCACAAACAACAATCGATGTACGAACAAATCAAACTTTTCTTTTTATCAAGTCCAGTCGAAATGAGGTGCCAGAATCCCAATAAAGTAAGAAAAGACCAAGTTATGGTAAAGATCTCCCGTGGGGGGGTTAGTGCCATCGGTGCACCTCTTGCGGTGCACTGTAGGCGTTACTTAAGGTTCTTTGCAGCGCCCCTTCGACCCCTAGCTGCAACCCCTTTTGTTCCTTTTACTGTACCTCCGTTCATATTCTCATTCTTCCTTCTTACCTCCCCCCCCCTTTCCATCCCCTCCTAACAATTGATTCATAGCGCAACTGCAAGTTTTTCCTCCTGTCACAACTCGACAACATTTTCAATGTCAGTTTCCGTTTCAGCGCTGAATGACCTCATAGGTCCGTGCGCTTGACCTTTGGCCTAAATTCTATATTCAATTCAATTCGGCCCCTAGCTGCAACCCCTTTCATTCCTTTTACTCTACCTCCGTTGGTATTCTCATTCTTCCATCTTATCTTCCACCCTCTCCTAACAATTGATTCATAGTGCAACTGCGAGTTTTTCCTGCTGTTACATCTTAACATTTTTAATGACAGCCTCCGCTTCAGCGCTGAATGACCTCATAGGTCCAGCGCTTGGCCTTCGGCCTAAAGTCTGTTCCATCGCAAAGATGATTGAATGCATTTCAGAAGAGGGGAGTTTATCATTCAGATTGCGTGTTGTGATCATTCTTGGACCAAGGACTATCTTGTATTGGAGCCCCTCGTGTTGTTTACGTATGGGTCTGTTGACGTAGGAGGAGGAGGAGGAGAACATCGCGAGACTGGGCGTCCCGGAGCTGTTGTGGAAAGCAGCTGTCAGCAGTGGTTATTCTTAACGCCTCGTTTTCACTGACATTCCAGCGGGTCTGGTATTTATTCGATTGCCGCTCGTTTGTTTCTTTCGATTGCTACTGCATTAGTACGTCGCGTTCTTGACCTCATTAGGCTACCGCACCGCAGTTGTGGATGTGATTGCTTATGCATCTTTATCGATTGTTTTTTCGTGTGCGTGTAATGAGTTTTTTTTTTTTATGCTCATATAGTCTATGTTAACCAGATTAAACTGGGATTCTGTTACCGTCGATCATTAATGGGTTATATTTATTGTTTCAGTATGAGGCGGTTTAAACTTTGTTTTTATTTTTGTCAGATGTCGCTTATTTAATCTTTCTGTATTTACCAGTTTCATAAAGGATTCTGCTGCAGTCACTCATTATTGATTTTATATAGTTTATTTCTGGTTTCATTATGAATGCAAAAAATAAATTAATAAATACATAAATAGATTAAAATGTATTAAAATGCAAGAAGTATAGTTTTGAATAATTAAGTAAATTCTAGTTAAAATAAAAAAAATTAAATTACATGAACGTTTAATCAATAAACAATGACATAATCCCATTTTAACTGGTTAATAAGAACAATAAAACGGTTCATGACATCATAATTTAACGGATCTTGAAAATAGTTAATTCTTAGCAGATGAATAAATGATTCAGATCTCACAATATCAGAACCTTTGTTGAAGCTGGTTAAGAAAGCCGGTTAAGAAAGCCAGTTAAGCGCTTGCCGTGATGAACCTACAGTGAACAGAATAGCTACCTGTTTAACCCAGTTAATACTGAATAATTAAATAAATGACTATTGATAGGTAGTATTTTACTTTAGTTGTATTACATAGTAGGTATTTCTATGTGCAATTTCATACACAAGATATATAATAATATGGCTTATGTTTGGCTAATGTATCAATCCATCATAATATTAAATGGTGAAGATTTCCACCCCCTTTTCCTCTACTGTTTAAACTCGTCAATATTGAACTTAAAGTTCAATAAGCGGCAGGTTTCTTGCTCAAAGTGATTCATACTGAATAATTAAATTATTGACTTACGGCAACAAAGTCCTTGTGTGAACTGGTTAATAGCGAACAATTAAATAATTGAGTGTGACAGACTCCTCCCTGTCGTTATTCATTTATTTAACTGTTCGCTGTTAACCAGTTTACACAAGGACTCTGTTACTGTCAGTCAGGAATTATTTAATTATTCAGTATGAATCACTTTGAGCAAGAAACCTGCCGTTTATTGAACTTTGTGTTCAATATTGACGAGTTTAAACAGTATAGCAATGGAGAGGAAAAGGGGGTGAAGATCCTCGCCATTTAATATTATGATGGATTTATGCAATAGCCAAACATAGGCCATATTATTATATAGGCTACCGGTATCTTGTGTATGAAAATGCATATAGAAATACCTGCTATGTAATACAACTGAAGTAAAATATTACTTATCAATAGTCATTTATTTAATTATTCAGTATTAACTGGTTTAAACAGGTAGCTATTCTGTTTATTGTTGGATCATCACGGCAAGCGTTTAACTGGCTTTCTTAACTAGTTTCAACGAAGGTTCTGATGTTGTGAGATCTGAATCTTTTATTCGTCCGCCAAGCATTAACCATTTTCAAGATCTTTTTTTATGATTTGTCATTAATTGTTTAATTGTTCCGTATTGACCAGTTAAAACGGGATCATGTCATTGTTTGTCGATTAATCGTTCAGGTAATTTATTTATTTTTATTTTAACTAGCATGTTATTCTAGATTTAGCTGGGTCTCAGCCATTGCGGGTCCTTGCTCTCGTTCAGTCTTTAATAACAAGATTAAACAGGTTTTTTTTTTTTTAATGCCGAGTCGTTACTAGTTGTTGATTACCATGTTCAACATTAATCTCTATTTTCGATTAAGCACACCCAAAACGGGTTAAATTAGACGAGCATTATTGACCTTTATTTTTTCAGTCAGCATTTATTTTGTTGATTTTAAACATTATTAATTTGTGCTGATTTATATTTATGATGATCATGTACAGGATGTTAATTCGTGTTGATGTGGAGACACTTAAACCTCAGTTGGTTATGAAAGACAATATGCTAAAAAAGATACTTATTTCCACTGGCAGCCCCATATTGAATGACAATCTCGTTAACAATAATAACAATTAGATAACGTATACATTTTTAGTAGGACAATTGAGCAGGCGTGCAGACGAGATCCCATATGTATATAATGGCAGTTCGTTAACAGTAATGGTAATTAGAGGAATCTCAATTTTTGGAGAACATATTTTCTGGAAGAAAATGAGAATTTAGGAAAAAAAACAGCCTCTGCAGTTCTCGAATTTAGAAAAAAATAAATAGCTTGTGCAGTTCTGGAATGTAGAAAAAATAGAGTCTGCAGTTCTCGAATTTAGAAAAAAAGTAAGTAGCATCTGCAGTTCTCGAATGTAAGAAAAAATAAATAGCCTCTGCAGTTCTCAAATTGAGAACAAAAAACAATCGAACAGTTCATGAATTAGAACAAACTCACATGAACATACAAATGCACTCATTTTTGCTATTCGGAGCAAATAGCATACGCAGAGATCTGTCTTAAAGAAAACAGAATAAAGAAGTGGGTGGTTCCGAAGAAGGAGTCCAGTTTCGGATGTGGAGGGGTTGGTCCAACGGGAGGAGGCAGGCAGCAGCGGCAGAGAGAGAGAGAGAGAGAGAGAGAGAGAGGGTTCGCAGGTGCTTGGCAGGGCCAGTTAGAGCCACCGCGTCGGTCCGAGTGGGGCCACCATCACGCTCCCACACTCCCGTCGTCAGACTCGCTCCGAGGAAGAAGGCGACGACTTTGGCCTGGCGGACGTTGACTTTCTGGCTGTCGTGTGTCTGCTGGATGATTCGACTGATGGTGGTGTCATGAGTGCCCCTTGGACGTCGTCTGAGACTGTGTTGCTCTGCTCCCCGTGACTGGGTCGCTTCCCATGATCCGAAGCGGAGCGAGGAAAAACTTCTGTAGTGTTTGATAATCGGCGCCCTGTTAGTTTCGTGGCGAACTTTTGTGTTGCGCGGGTTGCGGGTGGGAGTGAACTTGACGAGTGTCGTCGCGGTCCGTCTTTTCTTTTTTTCGTTATTACCATTAGTTGTTTGTCTGTGTTTAAAAAATGTAGAAAGTCGACACTTTCGTTTCTTGTTTAGACGCTTAGGTTTTCCCCCCATAGCTATTTAAGCGGGCGTCTTGTTCTGTAAACTTTAGGCCAAAGTTTAGTCGGTAGTGATGTAGCTGTAGAGAGAAAGATTTCGGGTGCGTATGGGTCCCAGCGATCCCGTTGGGGTTGGCTGAACCCCCCTTGACCCACCCACCTAACAAAACTTTGTGTGGAGAGAGCTCAGTAGGATCCCCAAAATTCAGAAGACCAGCTTCACCACCAGTATCTCCTCTCGTTTCGTCTCTGTCGCCTTGGATTCACGGGGGAAAATGACCTTTGAAAAGTTCGGTGACTTGATCGTCATCTCCTCCTGTGATTTGAAGATCGTCTCCCATTGAAAAAGATCGGAGCAGTCGTGATAGTGTTGACATGAACGAGGAAAGTGATGTCTCGGTTGTTTGACAACCAGACGACTTGAGTTTATGGGTGGAGTAGGCCTTGAGAATTTGACAGTGAATGTACAAAAAATCATCCCCAAAATAACGGATAACCGTGTGAATGCAAGTGGCACGAAACACTGTTCTTGTGTGTAATAGCATCCTCGTGGAGGAAATTGGGACCCACCTTTGTTCAGCACGTACGGGAACAGAGTGTACGCCGGGGCATCATTTTGTTTTGAATTGAAGTCCCCCCCGCAAGATGTAGAAAGGAAGCTGCCGTTAAATACTGGGAGGTTCGTTTCAGCTATCGATCCAGGTACGTATAGCCTAGCACATTCAGCTCGTATAGGCCTGTATACAACATTATCATGATATCAGAAGATGAACCCTATTCGTATTGAACAAGCCCTCCAAAGGAGCCATTGACTTGGAATTCAACCTTCCAAAGAATATGGTGCTCATTAGGAAGCAAGAGAAGGTAAAGGGAAATCAGAAAGAAGAGATCTCACTTATTAAAAAAAAATAATAAATAGATAAAATGTATTAAAATGTAAAGAGAACAGCATAAGGGTAATAATGATGTCAATATACTCGTGTAGATTCTTTTTCCCCTTCAACATTCCGTACGCACCTCGAGCGAGTAACAGATCGATATATTACGTAAGACAGACTGACTGACAAACAGGCAGAAGTATTTTGCTCTATTGACGCGATGGATAGTTTTCACATGTGTGTGGGACATTATTAATGAATAGATGCTGTGTTTTTATAGGATTTTGTTGGGCGAATGATTAATAATTTTATGAAGAAATCAGTGTGAGAAATTTGTCTGGCTCTCGTGTGTAGGTACGACAGTATATATTACACACATTATATATATATATATATATATATATATATATATATATATATATATATATATATATATATATATATATATATATTATATATATATATTTTTTTTTTTTTTTTTTTTTTTTTCCTGATGGTCATAACGCATGGTACTGCTGAACTTTGCTCGATTGCAAAATCGTTTAAGAATTGTTTGTTCACGTCGGTAAAGCGAGCAACTCAACTGTATAAACAACAGAATAACTAAAGAGAAGAAAGTAAAAGGGTCAGATTGCAGAGTAGAAACATACAAAATTTTATCAGCGTCGGATTTTAGGTGGTAAGTATGCGCTTGCTGACGCACGGTAGATGTTTGTACGGCTTCCGAATGGTCGTGGCGCAGGGCTGTGGATGTTTCACCTGCAGCGAGAGTGGGTGGGGAGTTTTTCTGTTTCAGAGACAATGATTATGAAGATATGTTTTTTTATAGATCACCGTCAGGTGCACTGTAGGCATTACTTAAGGGTCTTTGCAACGCCCCTTCGGCCCCTAGTGGCAACCTATTTCATTCATTTCACTGTACTTCCGTTCTTATTCTCTTTCTTCCATCTGACTTTCCACTCTCTCTAACAATTGTTTCATAGGGCAGCTTCAAGGCTTTCCTCCTGCTACACCGTTCAAACCTCCTTCCTGCCAATTTCCTTTTCAGTGCTCAATGACCTCACATGTCCCAGCGCTTGGCCTCTGGCCTGAATTCTATATTCTATTCCGTAGACCATCTAAATTAAATCTATTCTGTAGATCATCTTATACTGTTTTACCTGTGGGTTGTGTATATCTCATGCCGCTGTAGGCGTAGAATGCTTGTGGGATGTCAATCTATTCGAAAGATATCCAGTTTCATGAACGGATTGATCCTGGGGATCCGATTCTCTTGTTTATGGATAACATGATTATGGAGATCGCATTGTTTTCAAGAGATCATTTCATGCAGCTTTACCCGTGGATTGTGTATTATCTCATGTTGCTGTAAGGGTAGAATGCTCGTGGGATGTCATTCTATTAAAAAAATATCCTTTTTATGGATAGAATGATAGTGGAGACCCCAGTCTATTGTTCATGTATAGCATGATTATGGAGATCCTATTCTGTTAAAGAAATAATCTCATTGGTTTTTGGATAGCAGTAATCTCATAAGGTTTCAGGGTTAGAAGCATATTGGAGATTCTGATCTGGAGGTAATCGCGTTTGGTTTTAGGGATAGAATGATTACGGAGATATCATTCTGGTTCAGAGGTAATCTCATATGGTTTTAGGAATAAATGATTATGGAGATCTCATTCTATACTGGAGACAGAGTGATAATATAGATATCATTCTATTGTTCCAGAGATAAAACGGTTATAATGTCTGATTTCGGGTGTAGAGGCAGTATAATGATGGAAATTTTTCTTTTTGATGCTAATGATGAAACGAATATGGAAATTTCATTCTGTTTGATGCTAAGGATAGACTGGATACGAAAATGTCATTCTGTTTCATTTATTGTGATTACGGAAATTATGGAAATCATATTCTGTTCTTGCAATATAACCATAGACATAAAATCTAGTTACAGAGGGTTTGTGGAAATTTCATCGTTTTCTAGAGACAGCATGATTTTGAGAATATAACTTTCTTCTAGGTATAGAAAGTGTATGTTATTGTATCGTAGAAATGGGGTAAGGGAAACATACAAGGATTAATTCCACTCTACGAAAATTTTAAAAAATACTGCTCATGAAAACCGATGTTATGTGATAGAGCTCTTGCTTTCTGTGGAATCAGTCCAAGTTTTTTTAAAGATGGAGTTATCATAAAAGCGAATATCTTTGTATAAAATTCAGTTTGTTTTAAAGATGACCTTTTGTTCAAGGGGAGAGATTTTACAGCTAATTTGATACAGTGCTAAGATGCTTTACCACTTCTCTTTAGAAAATTTCAATACCATACGGCATTGCAATCCATATTTACTGAAGACTAAAAGTACGGCTTTGCCATCCATATTTACTCTAGGGTAAAAGTATGGCATTGCAATCCATAATTACTCAAGGCTAAAGGTATAACATTACAATCCATATTTACTAAAGGGTAATAGTATGACATTGCAATCCATGTTTATTCAAGGCTAAAATAGTATGGCATTGCGATCCATATTTACTCAAGGCTAAAAGTATAGCATTGCAATCCATATTTACTCAAGGCTAAAAGTATGACATTACAGTCCATATTTACTCAGGCTAAAAGTTTGACATTGCAATCCATATTTACTCTGGCTAAAAGTATAGCATTGCAATCCATATTTACTCAAATCCATATTTACTCAAGGCTAAAAATATGACATTGCAATCCATATTTACTCGGCTAAAAGTATGACATTGCAATCCATATTTACTCAGGCTAAAAGTATGACATTGCAATCCATATTTACTCAAGGCTAAAAGTATGACATTGCAATCCATATTTACATAAGGCTAAAAGTATGACATTGCAATCCATATTTACTCAGGCTAAAAGTATGCCATTGCAATCCATATTTACTCGGCTAAAGGTATGACATGGCAATCCATATTTACTCGGCTAAAAGTATGACATTGCAATCCATATTTATTCAGGCTAAAAGTATGACACTGCAATCCATGTTTACTCAAGGCTAAAAGTATGACATTGCAATCCATATTTACTCAAGGCTAAAAGTATGACATTGCAATCCATATTTACTCAAGGCTAAAAGTATGAAATTGCAATCCATATTTACTCAGGGCTGAAAGTATGACATTGCAGTCAATATTTACTCAGGCTGAAAGTATGATTATGCAATCCTTATTTACTGGGTTAAAAGTATGACATTGCAATCCTTATTTACGGGGTTAAAAGTGTGACATTGGAATCCATATTTACTCAGGCTAAAAGTATGACTTTGCAATCCATATTTACTCAGGCTAAAAGTATGACATTGCAGTCCATATTTACTCAAGGCTAAAAGTATGACATTGCAATCCATATTTACTCGGCTAAAAGTATGACATTGCAACCCATATTTACTCAGGCTAAAAGTATAGCATTGCAGTCCATATTTACTCAAGGCTAAAAGTATGACATTGCAATCCATATTTACTCAAGGCTAAAAGTATGACATTGCAATCCATATTTACTCGGCTAAAATTATGACATTGCAATCCATATTTACTCGGCTAAAGGTATGACATTGCAATCCATATTTACTCGGCTAAAAGTATGACATTGGAATCCATATTTATTCAGGCTAAAAGTATGACATTGCAATCCATATTTACTCGGCTAAAAGTATAGCATTGCAATCCATATTTACTCAAGGCTAAAAGTATGACATTGCAATCCATATTTACTCGGTTACAAGTGTGACATTGTAATCCATATTTACTCGGGTAAGAGTATGACATTGCAATCCATATTTACTCGGCTAAAAGTATGACATTGTAATCCATATTTACTCAGGCTAAAAGTATGACATTACAGTACATATTTACTCAAGGTTAAAAGTTTCGATTGTAATTTTGTTGAGTGTCACACGAAGGTTGAGAGTCCTTGCGTTGGTGGTAAGAAAATTAATGACACCTTGCTTCTGCGTATTGAGTGGAATTTGTTCGGTGGTTTTTATCCAGTTCTTCAGGTTGGTTGATTTTTACGAACGGTTGGTTAATTGGTTTTTCTTCAGGTGTGTCGATCAGCGTAGAGTTTCCTCTGTGGGTTTTTACCCAGTTGCTCAGACGTGTTGGTGTACTGTAGTCTCTGAAAAGTTTTTTTTCAGTTTTCCAGGTATGTTAATTTTTTTTACTGGTTTTCTTGATGTGTCGACAAGTATATTTTGGTATTTTGGTTATTTGTGTACCTTGACAGTGTCAGTCGAACTTTATTGTTTTTAGTGTCATTTTCCCCTTTTCATATGTTATGATTCATGTAATATGTTTTGTCTGTTGATTTTTATCAAGTTCTTAATTTGTTGATATACTTCGTGTTATTCAGTCATTTCCGTTGAGCAGTGTCAGTGTGCGTATTTTTCGTTCAGTGATTTTTTCGAGGTTCTTCAAAGTGGGCCATATGTAAGATTTGGCAACTGGTTATCTTCAAGTAGGTTGATATGGTTTGTTACGTGATTTTCTTAAAGTATCTTGATATCAACTGCGTATATTTTGTTATTGGTTTTCTTTCATTGGATTGATATGAGTACATTTTGTTCATCAGCTGCTGCTTCGCAGTTCTTCAGGTGTGTTGACTGACTTAAGTATAACTCGCATATTAAATGGTATTTATCCAGTACCTGGGTTAAGTCGATTTATGTATTTCTATTCCTCTATTTATGTCGATCTAGGCCACAGAAATTAGTTGGAATTTTGACGAAAGTGTTTGATCGTTAGAATTTGCCCAGTTATTCTGGTGTGTTAATTATCGTGTACTGTTCTTCAGGTGTGTAAGGTATGGGATACAATAGTGTGCTAATTATTTTGGTCATTTTCTTCAGGGACTTTGATTGATGTATACATACATATATATATATATATATATATATATATATATATATATATATATATATATATATATATATATATATATATATATATATATATTTTTTTTTTTTTTTATTAACGTGTTATGATGCTTTGGTTACTACTGTATGTAGCCTAGTTTGTTCATGATTTTTTTTTTCAAGTTCTTCAGTTGCTGTGATAAATGTATGCATTAAAGAACTGGTTCAAGTTCTTGGGTTGGTTTTTGATTGTATGCTGTTAGCATATTAATTTTTTCGTCCAGCTCATGTGTCCTGATTGATGTGTAGTTAGGAAACTGGGTTTGTTTAGTTTGTGAACTTTGCCTGAACGTGAAATTTATTATAAAATATTCCTAATTAACTTAATTAGTTCTTAGATTAACATAAGTCACTAGTTATAATTAAATTCTTAGAGAGTTTAAATAGCTTGTCTAATCCTTCGGGCCAGCCCTAGGAGAGTTGATACTAACTCAGTGGTCTGGTTAAACTAAGGTTAAAAAAAAAAAAAAAAAAGTAAAAGTAGCGAATAAAAAAAAAAAAAAATCATAGATTTCACGACTTTCTTCATGCTCTACATAATCAAGTGTCACCAAGAAATAAGAGCTTTGTCAAAAATCCTCAGACGACAACGCAACTATGCCAATGTTGAAAACGAAAACGTTGACTGGAAAATTTATAACAGCTAGACCGGTGGATGGAACTTTCTTGGAATTCTGTTTGATGATTGTGTCTGTCCCTCCATGGCTGAATTTTAGTGATATTCTTTTGCTCTTGCTCTCTTAGATGTTGTGAACTACTAGTATCCATTGATTGGAAGATCTGTCACAGACTCAGTGGTTAAGCCACACATTTTTTCTTATATGGTATCTCACACAACACGTATGTATGCATGTACATACGTGGATATATATATATATATATATATATATATATATATATATATATATATATATATATATATATATATATATATATATATATATATATATATATATATATCTTCTGTTACATAAAAATGAATGTTTGTATATTTGTTTAGATGCTATAGAAATCCAAACCACTTGACAGACCCAAGCAAAAATTGTGCACACGGCGTCTTCGTCACCCCAGAAAGTTTTATAACTCAAAATCAAACCCTACCCCGTGACAAACATACAATTGCAGGCAAACAAATGAAATTTTCGTTTTTATGTCACTTTTTTTCTTCAGTGGTTGATGGGTCAAGTCTCATTTTTCGCCTGCTGCTCCACCTTTTCTTCCAGGTGCCGTCAGACATATGATTAACCTACAACAATAAATCCAAATCCCCTGTAACATCAATTTTTTTTTATCAGAATTTACGTGAATTTTGATCATAAATAATGAGAATTATTAATATAAAATTGTTTATTACCTCGATAAAATGAACATGAAAACCTATATCGGTTTAAATGAGGTTTGGAATTAATTATCGGCAACCAGAGTGGAGGAGCAAGAGACAGTGGACGAAACGGCTGCCAGTTAACCATATATACAGGCCTTTCGGGAAGAGTAACAACTAGTCAGATCGCACCTGTTGCCGTGTTCCCATCATTTAGGAAAATAAAATGTTTGTTTGTGGTTATTTATTAGAATAATATATATTCAATTCTTTCTTTTATCAACTTGTATTTATTCAGAACAATAAATAACCGTTTGCCTTACATTCCTCCGCGAAGGAATGTTTTTGTTTATGATACCTTATTACTTCATTACCGTAGGTACGAATCGAACGTTAGTTGCTCGACCAACCTTGCTCTGTATGGCTTGAAATGTTTGCCGTACGAACATGCACGGTAGTTTTTTGCTGTCGCTCCTTGTAACTTTATACTAAATGCTACGTTCATAAATTTGATGTCATTGCAAAGTTAATGAGTTGTAATTTATTATGCTATGTTAAAAATGTCCCTAAAATCAATATAAAGCATAGGCTATGTATCACAAGTTGAAGTTAACCCTAGTGGAAAATGTTTTGCAAATTTTTTCTTAATTCACCAAAAATCCTGAACAGAGAAACCTATTTTTTATTCAGCACAAAAGTAAAATAAATTGCCTTTCTTTTGATATATATTCCTTACTATTTATGTTAGGTGTGATATGACAAAGGGCAGTGAAACAAAGGCAAAATATGCGAACGAGTTGTAGGTTATATGTAAGTGACACCTGTTGGTTATTATTTTGCAAAAATCACAAAAAATAGGTACATTGAAATATGTAATTTTTACTTTCACGATGAGAAAATTCAATACTTTTCGTTTCCAGTAAATTCCGCTGACTGATGAGGAGGTAGAAGACTAGCTGCTGCAACAAGTTACTTAAAAATAGGAAAGAAGCAGAAAGGCATAAAAGAGTATGGTCTAGATATTTCCAATAAAAAAGGACATATTCTTATGCACTGTTAATGAATGAGTTTAAATAGAGATGGAGAGAAAGAGAGAGAGAGAGAGGGAGGGAGAGAGGCAGTTTAGGTTGTTATTCAGTTTTCCCGGGCAGAGCCGGGTTGGTCAGCTAGGCGGGAACCAAGTGCCTTGGACAAGTTTCCTTCCTCTACAGAAGCAGTGGATTGGTTGCCGGGTAGTTATTCGACTACAGTAGATGGCTTTCAGGTTAGCAACCTCATTCAGAAACACCTTACGTGCTGAGAACATAGTAACACCCTCACTCCCCTATACATAACCTTTTGATAATATTTTTTTACATGGTTTCAATCAGTAAGCAAAGTGTATATCTTTAAGTGAATGTGACAGGTTGATTAAGCGGTGACGTTTCCCAAATTATTATTATTATTATTTAAAGAAAGGGAATGTAGCTACACTTGCTTTCGTTCCCCTGATATGGAACTAAAATATGTGCAGGTTCTTCCCTGCCAAGTTGATTGCACGTCATTTACCCTTTCCGTACCTCTGCTACGGGGCTTTGGAATTCTCTGCCACCTATGTTTTCCATCTTCTTTCTCCATCATGTGTGGGCTTTAATGCAGGATTTACGTTGCTCGTCCCATACGCCTCAATGTTTGACCTTTGGTGAAAGCATCTATCTATTTTCCCCTTTGGTTATGGTATGCAAAGTATATGTTACGTCCAAAAGTAGTTCACGTTAATGTGCTGGTCCCGCCTCTAGCTTCCTGGTAATTTCTGTTTGAACGATTACTTTTGTGTGTGTGTGTGTTTGTTGGCTGTCCCGGCTTATTTGTTTTCCTTTGCGGTAACAGACTGGGAGTGCAGACGTGCCATTTTTTCTTTTCTGATGTTGTTCTGTATTTTTTTTTTTTTTTTTTTTTTTTTGTAGATGCATGTAACATGATTCTGAGGATGGAAGTTTTATAGGTGGTTCGCTTCAGATTCAGGTGTTGGAAGATGAGTTTTGTAGAAGCTGTAGTGTTTTCTTTGCAGAAACTGGAGCATTTTTCTTGAAACTCTTTCAGGAAAAATGGCATCTTATTAACATTACCAAGGGGTATTAGGCTATATTTCTAGTTTTCTCTTTCCGTGTCTGGTAACCAGGTTATAGCCTATACGTGAAAATTAGTGGATTGTGATGAAAGATAACTTTTTTTTTTTTTGGCCATAGAAACCAAAAACAGATTTTCGGCAGTGAATGTTTCCACAAAATTTCATCAGTCCTTTTGTCCGTTCTTGAGCTATTGTGTTGAAATGCAGATACTATTGAAAGCATTACTATTAGGTGTGTAGAAATTCGTTGTCTTTGTAATTCTCGTCGGATTGTTACCTAGATTTGATGCATATAGATTAGATATGTATAGATCAGCTTATATGTATGTCAATCACGATTTTTAAATTAGTTTGAAAAAATAAACTTTGAGACTAAGCATTTAATTTTTGGGGCCAAAATCATTATAAACTTGAGTGGCTTTGCCTCTCCAATAAGTGATTTACCTTTGTAAGACTTTTTAGGAAAATGAATTTGTGTTTCGTTTTTGAGGAAATTGAACTTGTTTGATTTCACATTTTTAGTTGTCTGTTAAAGAAAACTATTGTGCCAGCTTTTTTCTGTCCGCCCTCAGATCTTAAAAACTACTGAGGCTAGAGGCTGCAAATTGGTATGGTCATCACCCATCTTCCAATCACCAACGTACCAAATTGCAACCCTTTAACCTCAGTGTTTTTATTTTATTTAAGGTTAAGTTAGTCATAATCGTGCGTCTGGCAACGATATAAGACAGGCCACCATCGAACCGTGGTTAAAGTTTTATGGGCCGCGGCTTGTACAGCATTATACCGAGACCACCGAAAGAAATCTGTTTTCGGTGGCGTTGATTATACACTACAAAAAACTCGACTGCCTCGAAAAAACTTGGGCGCATTTTTTACTTGTTGTAAATTCGTACGGAAATTAAAATCATTCACTTCCACACCTTTGTATAGATAATGAGTTACGCGTAACTGATCATTCCGTTGAGGTCATACCTTCCCCTTAGTATTGTTGTGAATTATGGTAATTCCTTTGTGCGGAAAAATCCGTTTCCTTGGAACTGCTCCCGTTACAAAGGGTGCTTATCATCGGCGGCTTTCATCGTCCTTGCCTTTATGTAGGTCGTGACTTCGTTTGAACTAACTGAGGGTCGTATTATGATTATTGAGGACAAATGTCAAAAAATGCTCTGACCTTTCTAAGCTGGTTTCCACAATAAAATATCTATGTGGGAAAAAAAAGAGTTTCATTATTATGGAAAAATGTCAAAAAAAGGCTATGACCTTCCTAGATGTTTCCTCAGAATGAAATATGTGCGGAAAAAAAAAGAGAAAGAATATTATAATGATTAAGGAAATTTGCCGAAAAGATTGTGACCTTTCTAAGCTAGTTTCCACGGAATAAAATATCTGTGTGCGGAAAAAAAAGATAAAATAATATGATTATTAATTACATTTGCCGAAAAGGCTATGACCTTCTTAAGATGTTTTCCCAGAATGAAATATCCGTATGCGGAAAAAGTAAAAAGAATATTATTATTATTATTATTATTATTATTATTATTATTATTATTATTATTATTATTCATAAACTAACAAACCCACAAAAGGGACCA
>JANJGK010000037.1:2756722-2783014 GCA_039081455.1 Macrobrachium rosenbergii
AATGTTAGAGAGCAACGGATTATATAAATATATATATATATATATATATATATATATATATATATATATATATATATATACTGTATTATATATCTACACTGGTAGTTTTTTATGAAATTTGTCGTGTTTCAAGATGGATATTAGCAGATGAAGTTACAAAGATTATATGCTTAATCGGATCTATATGGGGCAGATCAGTTGCATCGTTCTGGATGAAAAATCACCTTATTCTAGTTATTTTACGAATATTTATTCTTTATCCAATCTCCATCATTGGCTTATTATCGTAATAAATATCGCGGAGTTTCACCCTTTTATTCAATGGTATTGAAGTGTGACTCTTTTATTAAATCATACCGATGGCGTTTTTACTCCGTTATTGGATAACATCATCGGAGTTTTACCTCTCAGTAGATGATGCAGCGACTTATTTGGTAGATATTTGCCATCTGCGTGTTTCTTAACTTTCTGCCTCTACCACTTCCCCTCCCACCCTCGTCGGCTCTTTTAGAGATCTGTCACTCCCCCTCCCACCCCGTCGGCTCTTTAAGAGGTCTATTACTCCCCCTCCCACCCCCGTCGTCTCTTTTAGAGATGTATCACTCCCCCTCCCACCCCCGTCGGCTCTTTTAGAGATCTATCACTCCACCTCCCACCCCCGTCGGCTGTTTTAGAGATCTGTCACTCCCCCTCCCACCCCCGTCGGCTCTTTAAGAGATCTATCACTCCCCCTCCCACCTCCGTCGGCTCTTTTAGAGATCTATCACTCCCCGTCCCACCCCCGTCGGCTGTTTTAGAGATCTATCACTCCCCCTCCCACCCCCGCCGGCTCTTTAAGAGATCTATCACTCCCCCTCCCACCCACGTCCGCTCATTTAGAGTTGTTTCTGTGTTTGATGCAAAACCAGTTCAGTTTTCCTTCTCTTTGT
The DNA here is from genome assembly GCA_039081455.1 of Macrobrachium rosenbergii. Classification (NCBI taxonomy): domain Eukaryota; kingdom Metazoa; phylum Arthropoda; class Malacostraca; order Decapoda; family Palaemonidae; genus Macrobrachium; species Macrobrachium rosenbergii. The sequence continues at coordinate 2,757,652 of JANJGK010000037.1, forward strand.
CATTTGGAGTCTTGGCTCACTAACTCTTATTTTTCATAGTAATTGCGTGGCTAATACTGCTACTAATAATTATTTAGATTTTTTCCTGCTTAAAACAAACCTTTAAAATGGCTATCGGCTGCTTAATGAAGCTTTGAAAGAATATACCGATTGAATCAAGTTTTTAAAGAATAGAGTGGTTAAATCAAGCTTTTAGATAACAGACTGACATAATCAAGATTTTAAAAACAGACTGACTGAATCAAGCTTTTAAAGAATGGGCTGACTTAATCAGGCGTTTAAGGAATAGACTGACTTTGTCAAAATTTTAAAGAAAGGGCTGACTTAATCAAGCTTTTAAAGAACAGACTGGTTTAATCAAGCTTTTAAAGAACAGACTGACTTAATCAAGCTTTTAAAGAACAGACTGATTTAATCAAGCTTTTAAAGAATGGACTGACTTTATCAAACTTTTAAAAAACAGACTTGACTTAATCACGCTTTTAAGGAGTGGACTGACTTAATCAAGCTTTTAAAGAATGGCCTGACTTAATCAAGCTTTTAAAGAATGGACTGATTTAATGAAGCTTTTAAAGAACAGGCTGACTTTATAAAATTTTAAAGAACAGACTGAGTTTATCAAACTTTTAAGGAAAGGGCTGACGTAATCAGACTTTTGACGAGTAGACTGACCATACCTGACCAAAGAAAACAAAAAGTCTGATCGACCAGTAGTAAGACACAGCCGAAATACACTTCTCGTCGATTTTCCATTTTCCTACAGAGTGAGCTGGTTAATTCACAAGAGTTTATTTATCTCCGTGTACATGATATCCCTTTGTTAAAACGAGGCTATTATGAGACACTGAACAGCGCTAATCTATAACCCCCTGGGGTATATCGAGTTTCAATAGATATTCGCCCCGTGCTATCTCTCCGGGATATTGTGTTGAGCGTCCGGCGGAGAATTTGTATTATGGCGGAGAATTTGTTGTTTCTCAATACTGAAGGGTTCTTGCCATGAGTGGGCGTAACCGGAAACCGATAGCCGCCGTGGTAAGTGGTGTTCGTTCTTTATGTTCTTGAATATTCGCTCCGTTTGAAGGAAAGAGCGAGGGCGATGTTACTCATGAGTGAAGGGAGTAAGTGATGTGGTGTCACCTGTAGATAAGGAAAGGTAACGGGTTTGATTATTTTTAGGTAAGGTCTGTTGAATCCCATTGTGCCTCTGTTGACCTTAATTGAGAATTTTGTCATGAAAATTTCTTGACATGTGGTGGGTCACAGTTAAGGCATAGACAGACATGTGGTAGCAAATAAATTATAAAAATATTGCTGTGAACTACTCTGAGATATGTATATATATATATATATATATATATATATATATATATATATATATATATATATATATATATATATATATATATATATATGTGTGTGTGTGTGTGTGTGTGTGTGTGTGTATATATATACATATATATTTCTTATTTATTTACTAATATGTATGCGGGTGGGGTGGGTTTCGTAGCTCAGTGGTAGAGCAGTGGGCTCAATCCCGTCCTACCGCTCACCAGTCGACTCAAGTGGGGATTGGTATCAAAGTCAACTTGGCTAAAGAAAAGGTAAGAGCCCGGCAACCTCATGCTCGAACACTTTTTTTTTTTTAATGCGTCAGTGGTTTTTAACGTATGAAGTCTCTCTCAGATCAAAACAAATGGAATAAGAAATATTCTCTCTCTCTCTCTCTCTCTCTCTCTCTCTCTCTCTCTCTCTCTCTCTCTCTCTCTCCTCTCTCTCTCTCTCTCTCGTGTGCATACGCACAGGCCTACATTCATGCGTACATAGATACCCTTAATCTTTTGTCATTAGTTGTGAGGGAGAGAGATCCGCTGGAACACGACTTTTTAATTATATGTTAAAGGGAAATCTCATCAGTCGGTATGAAATGGCGTTCTGAGAGGATTTTAATGAATTAATTACTGAAAAAAAATTTCTCTCTCTCTCTCTCTCTCTCTCTCTCTCTCTCTCTCTCTCTCTCTCTCTCTCTCTCTCATCTCTCTCTCTCTCTCTCTCTCTCTCACACACACAATTTTGTTATTTATTAGGATAAAAACTTAATTGAAGTTACGTGTGCTTCAGTGTTTTTGTGTAATTTTAAAGTGATTTAATATTTACCGAAATTTCACCTTCATATTTTGCAGTAATAATTTTAACAGCTTGGCAGTCAAATGAAATAGTGAATTATGTTGAATAGAAAATAAGTTTCGGTGCTGCTTTGCGTTTCAGGATGACTATTTAGGATAACTTTTTAATATAATATAAATGTCCCCTTTAGATGACCTGTTGGAAGAATATAAACACAAGAATTTGTTATTGTTATTATTAGTAATATTATTATTTCACTTTAGGTTTGTCCCAAATGACAGTTATTTTTGAAATCTTATAAAAGGTAGAAAAAAGTTGGACACAAGAAGTTATTATTATTATTATTATTATTATTATTATTATTATTATTATTATTATTATTATTATTATTATTATTATTATTATTATTTATTTTTTATTTATTTTTTTGTTTACTTCAGTCTCGGTTTTTTTTAAATGACAGTTATTTTTGAAATCATTATAAAGGGTAGGAAAAAATTTGTAGAGGTTTAATTAAGGAATGTAGATGGATCTTGTCTACATGTACCATTCTTTTCGAAAAATATTCATTTGAAATTCCCTTCTCTGACACTGTAGTGGGTGTGCCATGTAAATTAAATGTCTAACGTAGAACTGGAGATAGAAAAATGATCTGTATTCTTTACAGTGAAGTCCATTTGCCCTCTCCCTTTCTCGTTTTAGCAAATATTTTTGCTCCGTGAAAACACGATGCTAAAATACCATACAACAGTTCGTATCTTTGCTCATTATTCTGGTTATAGTGAAATCGCATCAGATGTGCGTAGTTTATTCCTCTGCGTTGTCTTTTTTCGTTTTCAAAATATCCATCAGGTTATTTTTTTTAATAATTCAAATGTTATTGGGTTGTGTATAATTACAGAATTTATATTCTGTAACCTTTTTTTGACTTTTGTTTCAGGTACTACCGTGAAAAGATTTTTTATCTTTTATGTCTTGTCAAATTATGATTGAAGTTGTGGACTTCAAAGTGTGATATTTTTTTCATATAATATCTGGTAAAGTTCAGGTTCAGCTTTTATTTTTATATAAACGAAAATGCGTTACGTCGATTTGTTTGAACAGGGGCAGTATTTCCCTATTATTTATTTTTTTGTTTGCTTTTTTGTTTTTGGAGAATTCCTCGGTGAATTTACTGTTTCACTCCTGTCGTAGGCGCTGGAGTCAAGGGTCTAGAAACTTAAATACCCCTTTTCTTGCCCAGGCAAGAAAGAAATAATAAGAACAAAGAAGGAAGAATGTTGGGTATGAACCATGAAATAAGTGATAGCCCTGATTCTTTAAGGAATAAATCTTATAAATGTCCTGAAATCTGAAGCATTATTAAACGCTTTAGTTAAACGCTTATCTGAATGAGTAGTAGTAATAATTGAGGTCTTATCTCGTGTATAGTTATGCTCTGAGATATTTAAAGTCATTTTAGTATGCTTTGAGATATTCAAAGTCATTTTAGTATTCACATGATGTGTTATTCTATTTGACCCAGCTGCGTTGGAATGATTAACTTTGTTATTCATGAAGCTGCAGCACTATTATAGTTAAACTTTTCAAAATATAGATGCCAACGTCGTCACTGTTTTATAGATAAATGTTAGTTAGTAGAATTTTATTTGTTGTGTTTTGGTATACTGGTGAATAATTTGTATGTCAGAATATTGCTTCGGTAAGAGACCTACTCTGTATACACCTTTGAAACGTTAAACCACGCTGTTGGGGTCCTTGGGGTCGTTGGGGGGGAGGGGGGGGAGAAGGAAAGGCACCTGACACATAGCAGGCTTCTTTCCTTCTTATATGTGTTCTTAGTCACCACTATTCTCCTCTCTCTCTCTCTCTCTCTCTCTCTCTCTCTCTCTCTCTCTCTCTCTCTCTCTCTCTCTCTCTCTCTCTCCTTTCTTAATCCGTTGTTCAGCCCCTCATGGTGAAGGGAGCCTACCTTCAGATCGTTTGAAGGTTCAAATTATTTTCGAAATTATGAGGCTGCAGTTCCCGTAGGGGGGTTAGTGACGTCAGTGTACCTCACGTGGTGCACTGTAGACATTACTTAAGGGTTTGGCAGAAGCAGAAATCCACACCGTAGAACAGTATTCAAGTAAAGGAAGCACAAACGACCTAAAACAGGTTGCATTGATTTTATCACTGTTATAAATATATGAGGCCTTACGAACAATACCTAACTTTCGTGCGGCATTTGCTAAAACTTTCATTAGTTTCTCAAAAGTTAGATGCGAGTCAAATGTTACACCTAGAGTAGTTATAGCTTCGGACTCATTCAGCAAAGTTCCATCTACCTGAAGGGGAGGATGGGGTGGGAAATCTGTGCGAGATCTGCTAATCAATATTGTTTTCGTTTTATCGGAGTTCAGCCTCATACCCCCACCGACTGCACTATTCCCTGATGCGGTCCATGTCCCTATTGAGGCTGAGTGCAGCGTCATTTCTCATAAGTGGAGACTACCACACCCACAAGTGTTGCATCATCGGCATACTGAACAATCTTGTTTTCCAGGCCAGCATTCATATCACTTGTATACACTAAGAATCTTAATTGCATCTCAATTAGTTGCATTATTGTTAAGAATCCCAATTGCATCACAGATAATTGCATTATTGTTAAGAATCCCAATTGCACCCCAGTTTACTTTATTTTATAAATAACTGCACTATTTTTGTCAGTTATCGTAACTGTGTTCTAGTTGCTACGGTACTACAGTTACACATCGCTTTGTTTCATTTTAATTCCTTTCCATCTTCCCCCTTTATCCTCCTTCTCCGCCTCCTCCTGACCCCTCCCCCCCCCCCCATGGTGGGTTAAGCCACACCGACCATGAAGCTTTTCCTCCCATTGTTATTCCCAGGTGTATATTCTCAGCAGCGGCGCGTTTGTTTGTTTTGTCTGCGCTCGTTTCAAGTACCTGCTCTCTCTCTCTCTCTCTCTCTCTCTCTCTCTCTCTCTCTCTGTTCCTTTGTTTTGCATATCGCCATTGCAGTAAAGTCCATATCTGTATGTTTTCTCGGATAATAATAATAATAATAATAATAATATATTTTTTTAGCAAACATTGATTCTTGGCGGTCCATATATCCAAGGTCTAGAGAATACACCTTTCCCCCAAAAAAAGTGTCTTTGTTCAGTGACCTGTTCGTATGTGCGTAGAGAGAGAGAGAGAGAGAGAGGAGAGAGAGAGAGAGAGAGAGAATTCTATTTAGTTTTTCTTCTGCTTCATCCGTGTGTTGAAAGGAATGCAGCGGGTAAGCCACAAGCCCCTGGATGTATCACGCTGCTTTTGATATTTTTTGTCCTCCCAGCTTGGCTTTTACTTCGGTGGGTATGAAAGGGAAAAGTCCCCTGTCGGGCAGTCCAGTTTATGATTTTTCTCCTCCGACCAAATATTGAATTAAACAATAGGAGGTGCCATCGCCCCACTGCGCTTGCGCTCTATAGGCTTCATGGACCCTCCCCGTGAATCTGGGTCTTGCATCTTGGGTGGGGTTCTTGATGGGGACGAGCCATGGTTTCTGGTGGTGTCCTGGGCATGGATTTAAGGTTTCCTTGAAGGAGGGAACTCGGAGTCGATGGGTGGAGCTCGGATGGCGTTTTGAGCTTGAAATTATTGTGTGTGTGTGTGCGTGTTTTTTGGTGGGGGGGACATTGAGGAGTGAGAATGAGGGCAATTGAGTCGAGGTTTTGGAAAGGATTTACTGAAACCTCTGTGGTGTTTTAAGACTGAATTTAGATTGGAGTTTTTGTGATGGGAGTTGAAGATGCTAAATTGGGTTTTAGGAAGAAATTCATTAAGGTTAAGGCGATTTCGTGGATAGATTCGGGAAGTTTAGGTTGAGCATTATGAGGGTTTCGGGTTTGATAGGATTTATGGTAATACATCAGGGGAAACAAGCGCAATTTTTTTTAGTTAAACTCAGGTGTTCAAACTCAGGTGTTCACTTAAATGTGGGGGGAATTGACTGAGATTGGTTTATTTGTTGTGGAAGAGAGATCCGTGTAAGGTATGACTGGCATTCAACAATGAATCGAGGAATTAACATTGCATATTCCCACAGTGGATAATCCCCACAAGGGGATTATGGGAGGCTTGGATGATTTTGATGGGTTGTAGGAGTTTTTGGGATTTAGGATTTATTTCAGGTCATTTCGGGTGGGGATTTATTGACATGAGGTTTACGAAGTTTGTGGGGTTTGTGGAAGAGGTAGGGAAGTAGGGTGGGGTTAGGGATGTCTTTTGGGAGGTTGGCCCTCGGGGGTAGGCTCGTGAGCTGGGCGGAAGGCGGACCCTCTCCTCTTCACGAGAAGGATTAAGAGTTCTGGGACTGAGTTTCAGATTACAACCGGAACTTTCTGCAGACTATTTTTGCGTTCGCTTTTCAAAATATTCATGTTTTGGTGGACGATTGGTTGATTTATTATCGAGAAACTAGTTATTAAGGTTTTTTGGTTGATGGAATAGTGCCATATTTATTACTATTCAGAGAAATATTCTCAGCGAAATTGAGGTTGCATTGTAATTTGATTGTAACTGAAATTAAGAAAGTAAGGCATTCAGTCGAAAGTAATAGAATTTTGCTGATATATTTTTCCGTTTAAAGCAGATCCTATGTATTTTTTGACGTAATTGTGTTTACGTATTTTCTCCTTGCTCTCCAGTCTTACAACATGCTGTCGGTGGTACGAAAAATATGTACGAGTGAATGTTCTGCTACAAATGTTTCATGAATGAAATATAGCATAGCATATATATTTCTGTGTGAGACACACACACATACCTATATATTACAGTACTACAAATTTCGTGAATGAAATATAGCCTAACATATATTTTTGTGTGTGAGACACACATACCTATATGTTACAGTATTGAAATATTGGGGCGTTTGTTTATTTTAACTGCTCGGTTACTGTCTATATTGTTCACTTAATCGTCGTTATACAGTAGTTATTTAGGATATGTATTCGCGCATCTTCTTCTTCTATATATCCTATTTTTCTTCGTCGTGAAACTGCGTTTTGAATTGTTCTGTAATCATATCTCTTTAGATATCTATCTTTCCATCTGTATATATAAATTATATGTATATATATTATATGTATATATAATATATATATATTATATAAATATAATATATATATAATGTGTATTTATTTATCTAACTATCCATCTATGTATTTGACTTAAAAAAGGTATCAGGCTAATTTGGAGATTTTCGCTCGAGTCCGTAATCATCTGTTCTTGAAACAGTTTTACTAAATGTTATTAGGAACATTTGAATTTAATTTTAAATTTAATTCTATCTGTCATTCTCTCGCTCTGTCTCTATCTATCTGTCTATCTGTTTTATTTGAAAATGTAACAGACTGATTTGGACATTATCGCCCGATTAGTTTCAAATTCTGCAGTGTTATTGGAAATTCATTATTGGCCCCCACTCCCAGGGGGCGATGCTGCCGAAACGTGATCAACAAGTAGGTTTAATGCAGATCTCATTTTTACCGATTGCGCTGGAAAACTATCCGCTTTTGTAGTTTGGAAAACGACTCTCACGTTGTAGAAAGCTTATTCATATCGCTCGGTAGCCACTGTGCTGGAACGTTTAAAAGCGAGCACTTGATGGTGTTTTTCAGTCGCTTTTTTCCTAGAAAAAGTGCTTTTTTATTTTTTTTTTTATTAACTGAAGTGTTTTGCTGGCGTTGTGAGAATCATTCATGATGATGATTCATTGACGAAAAAAATTTATTGTAATTGTTTTATTTCTTTTATGAATTTAGGAAGGGTTTTAAAATGAGTCTCTGAGTTTGCTCTTCTTAAATATAAATCTGAGTTTTATCTTTTACGTCCTGTTTGGTTATGGACGTTTATAAGGAAGTCGATTTAATTAAAACTTTGTTAATGGAATCCTTTAGGGAAGTCAATTTAAGCATGATTTTGCAAATGAAGTCCTGTAAATAAGGCTGTGGATATGGAGTCCTATTTTAGAAGACTAATTAAGGAAACCTTAAGATTGTATATGAAATCCTTCAAATATTACTGTATCTAAATAAGGAAGCCTGAAAACTCTATTGTATATGAATTCCGTCAAATAATAGTGTATCTAAGTAAGGAAACCTTAAGATTGTAATGCATATGCAATCCTTCAAACAATACTGTATAAGGAACGCAATTAGCAAGACCATAGACGTAGGAACGTGGGCGTGGAATCTCGTAAACAGTAGGAATTGGCGGACCATTTTATCAGCTGTGTTTGCCTCCGAACCTACTACAGTATTCCCTGCCCCACTTCTCCCTATAACATGTTCAGCTCGCTTGTTTGTCCAGAGGGGATAAGCGATGGTATTGACCGAGCTGACTGAACCCCTTTGTGTCACTGTGTGTGTGTGTGTGTGTGTGTGTGTGTGTGTGTGTGTGTGTGTGTGTGTGTGTGTGTGTGCATGCCACATTCATTTTTCACTTGTGAAAAGGCTGGGTCGGTCGTCGGTCGTGAGGACTTTGGGTATGGAAGCTTGTTTGTAGGACATTGGATGTGGAATCCTTATTTGGTTTTGGATTTATTTTTTTAAGCAGAAATTTGGATATTGGGTCCCTTAAGGAATAGTTTGTATGTGGGAGTCCTTTGAGGATTTTCGTAGTAGCTTATTAGGAATTAAGTCTGGAAAGTAGGTCGTTGGGTATTCTTTGGATAACGAGTGTTTTGAGTAGGATTTTGGATATTGAGTATTGTAATTAGAACTTAGGATGTAAAGTCAGTTTAGTAGGAATTCGTAGTAGGAGTTTTTATTTTATTTTAAGTGGAACTGAACCTTGGAAATCCTGCAGGTAGGACCTTGATTGTCAGGCCCTTTAATAATGCCCTTGAATATGGAAGTTTGTAATGTGGATCTTCTGTAGCGAGAACTTTAGTTATGTAATAATCCGGGTTTTCAATTTCGGAGTTGCAAGTAGGGTTTTGGTTGCATGAGTCTTTTAAGAAGGGTTTTGATTTTTCCTCATGTAAGGAAAATACTGGATATGGAATATTTTGTGTACGAACTTGGTTGAGGAGCCCAGTAAGTTCAGCATTTAATTTAATGTGCTTACGGAAGCTGATATGTATGGCTTTGAACACTGATCCCTTTAAGTAACTGAATCAGTCTCACGTATGTCAACAAGCGCACGTTTGTTTTTGTAGAAGTGATATAGCCTCAGTTTTTGAGAGAAAGAAACTTGTAAGTAATAAATGCTTCGTTGCTTTTAACTTTCAGAAACTTGTGGTTAATAAAATGTCTTGTCACCATTAACTTCCAGATACTTGCGGTTAATAAAATTTAATACAATGCCTTGTCACTGGTAACTTTTAGCTATTAAGAGGTTTAGTTTTTGTTACAACATTTCTTGCCAGCGTCTTTATGTACACAATGAAAAATTATGAGAGAGAGAGAGAGAGAGAGAGAGAGAGAGAGAGAGAAGAGAGAGAGAGAGAGAGAGAGAGAGAGAGAGAGAGAGAGAGGGGGGGGGGCGGCTTTCAAGGGTAAGCCAATAAATAGGGCCATTAAGTTGATTAACAGAACACAAAAGGTAGAGAAGTGTTACCTTAATCTCGGATAATTAAGATTTTTTGCGTCAATCCAATAATGCAATAATTGGCTTTGAATATTTTTTTATAAGTAATACATTGTGATTACATTAATTGACACCCAAATTATGATTTGTGGTTGAAGGTGATGTGATATTTTGAGGGAAAAGCTAAGAGGCTTTATAATAATTGGTGTTAGTTAGCCAGTTAGAAGGCTTTAATTTTGACCTAATGTTATTTTCGAATAAGTTTCTGCTTGTTTATATGTATCTTGTAATAATAAGTGCTCTGTTTGTTTATATGTATCTTGGAAAAAAATACCATTTTTGCTAAGTCTTCTATAGTAAGTGTTTCATTATTGATTTTTGATATATGTATTAAAAAAATGATCTCACTTTGGGTTAAAAATGACCCATTTTCTTGGATTTATGTGAAAAACGATAGAATTTTTAATAGAATATTTGCCTAAGAGAAATATTATATGCTGTCGTTTCGTTTTTTGAAATGATAAATTCATTCGGTTACTCTGGAATACAATGGAGGCTGTCGATGGGTTATGAGATCGATTTAAGCTTGCTGATTTAAAAACAGCACTATTACGTATTACTGAGCACTACATTCAGAGCATTAATATAAAAAAAAATTGGCAGGGGAAATGGTTAGCAATACTAAGTCCGTGTGACAGCTCTCTCTCTGGTTTTGTGTCAGTATTGAAGTATTCAGTGATATCAAGGACAACGATTGCTAACAACGAACAATAGGTTATGTCACCTGAATACCTCTTCCGAGAAGAAGTCTGAAAACGAGAGTCTTTGATGTTGTGCATAGGCTATTACTTATATACGATTTTATTACATTATCTTCTCCTTTGACTGCGATACTTCGCTGTTTACTCCGGGATCCCTTTCAACTAGTCATGCTGTTTTTTCCTTTATCTCGAAGACAGAAGTATCATCCATAGTCCAGAGGCATATTCATTTTTTTTTTACTGGATCATTTCGCCGGGCTTACTGTCAGTTACCTTTCAAGTTTCAGACCCCCCCCCTTTTTTTTTTTTCATCATACTGAAGTCTCGAGCTTCAGTATGATCCAACTCCAGTATAAAAATTCAATCCCTTTCCAATGTGACATTTCACTTGTTATATTCAAAGGTACTTTTAAAGTATAGGATTTTGTATATTTCTCATCCTATTAAAGAGAGCAATAGTAGTATAATTCTTATACTTTTACTAAATTTAATACCTTATGGCTGTGGTATTTCACTGCGATGAATTCAATTGTAGGACTTTTAATCATGACCACAGGATTGATAGCATTGTCCATATTTCATAAGTATATTTAATTCCCTCTTATCTGTGATATTTAGTTGGATTTATTACAAGACACCTTTTAAGTTTTGGACTGGATCAAAATTTGCAATATTCCATTAGTATATATATTCAGTCCTATGACAATGAAATTTTGAGGTGTTGTATACTGCCCTAAAATGGAACACTTCAGTATCTGCAAAAATACAAAACTGAGAAAAATGGTAGATGGTGCAGTTTTCCTTTGCCTCACTACTGATTTTGCAGATACTGCAAATGGGACCCCCTAAATAAAGCATTGAAGAATTATTCTGAAACTGCCGGAACTTGTGTATTAGTGTTTCACGAGCCCAATAGGTGGCATATCTCAATTACGAAAATTTTGTAGATACTGAAGTTTTCCATTTTAGGGCAGTATACAAATATTGGACCTTTTGCTATGAAAATTTTTGAACTTATTCCAAGTTTCCTTAAAAGTATAGGAATTTTATTTCATCAACTTGAAGATACGAGTAAAGGCAGTGTCCATATTTCAGCATCACGCTTGGTCTTAAATATCCGTAAACATTGTTAGTGTACCAGTGAAACATCGCTCTTATATATTTTATTGTTATTACTTCGTCTCCGAGGAAAAGACTGACACAAATGTCAGGACATTAGATACCAATGTATTTTATGTATTGACATTTGTGTCAGCCTCAGGGACCTTCTATATACATTTATTAATTTGATGTTATGTATATTTATTTATTTATATATTTTGTTAGTTTTTTGTTGTGCTACATGCGCCTGGATCTGCTAATCCTTTTCGCGAATAGGTATTCTTTTGTATGATGGATTATTTAGAAATTAAGTGCGTTTTCCTTATACCCGGATGAACGTGTACCCGATAACAGTAACAGCATATATAATATTTGCGCTCTTTTGCTAAGCATTATTTGCCCTCTTTTTCATTTGCGTTCGAGAATTAAAAATGTATCATTTTACGGTGTACTGATATCGGGACGAATACCATCCTGAATGTACTATTTAACTTTTATGGGATAGTTAGTCGTACCCAAATGCAGAATCCATTCTGAGAGATTTTCTCCAATAAAACTGCAATCAGGATTATATCTTTTATTACCTATAAAATTCCTGGCGTTATCCGGAAACTAGAATGAAATAAGTGGCTGCATTTGAACGGGACGTTTCTTCCTGCTCCAATATCCTTTAAAAATATTTTCACTTCCAACCCCATATGTATTTACATACGTTTATCCACTCGTGTCTTCATTTTCACGTAGAGAACGATTAAGAGTCATTTCATGTTCATTCTGTCCCCTTTTCAAGTCCTCCTCACTCCCCTCTTCCATCATCTTGTTAATTTGCATAGCTCTTTTTTGTTTATTGTAAGTCGATCTGGGTCATAAATATTTGTACTAGGGGTTTGCCCAGTGGTTTTTGTTGTATTGGGACCTTCTGATACCGTATTGGAAGAGGTCATGGATTTTTGTGTTTGTTTTATTTTTTATTTCTATATTTTTTTTTTTTCAGGTGACCCGGAATGTTATCTTCGTGTTTGTTGTAGGGCTGGGTAATTGCTATGGTGTCATTTTTATTATTTGCTTGCCATGGTGACTCAGGACCTGTCTGTGTATTTCTGCAGTGATAATTTATTTGTCTTGTTTAGGAATGTATTGGTAAACTGAATCAGAGACATGTCATGTTTCCAATATCAGTTTTATCGGATTTTATGGGGAATTTCATGCGATACTTATGCATACATGTTTATGTTTCCAAGGATTTTATATTCTTGTTAGATGGGGTCGAGTTTAAGATATTTCCTCTAATTATAAGTGTTAATAATGTCTGCAGCACCGACGTAACATTCAGGGGATGGGTTCTCGTTAATGTCTTTAAATTTTCTGGAGATCTTGGTATGTTACTGATTTTTAAAAAATTAAATGAATTACATATCTAGGATATATATTGTAAAATTTTACCTTTGGGAATTTACAGCATATATGCCAGAGTGACATCACAAACTAACAATCAAACGGCTGGAAACCAAGCTTCACACCTGACGAGTGAGGAAAAAGAGGAAGCAGTAAATTTGTGTTTATACCTTTGTGTACCAGTCGTCTAGAAGATGTCAGATATAAAGACGAAACGGGTTAGGATTTGTACCCAGGTTCATTTTCCTGACGGCACATCTGCATGTGTAAATTATGTGTTATTGTTATTGTTATTTAAAGCTTATATATATATATATATATATATATATATATATATATATATATATATATATATATATATATATATATATATATATATATATATATATATATATATATATATATATATATATATATGTGTAAAAACAAATGCCACGAAGGAACAGTGAAACAACGAAGTTGTTGCTAGGCCTTTCGACACTCGGTCCTTTACTCTATATATATATATATATATATATATATATATATATATATATATATATATATATATATATATATATATATATATATACATACATACATACATACATACATACATACATACATACATACATACATACATACACACAGCTTAGTATTAATTAGTAACTAAAGAGACATTTTGCGTTCCCGAATGTTAAATATCAAGAGGAATATTGATCAGTGATTGGTGACATTAGCCATATGGCGTTACAGCGTCAGTGGTCATCGACTCTTTGCAGAGAGCACTATCTGCTGCCGGGCACATCCGCAAAGATGGCGCAGTTTGCAACATCTGCAACTCTTATCTGCGATCTGATAAGACGTGGAATATGGGATTCCCTTATTCCCTTATCTGCTGAAATCTCTTCCGTTGCCAACTTCATGGCACGAGCTGAATTATTTATCAGTCTAATCTAGGTTGGTTTCTCTCTCTCTCTCTCTCTCTCTCTCTCTCTCTCTCTCTCTCTCTCTCTCTCTCTCTCTCTCTCTCTCTCTCTCTCAGGGCAGTGTGGTACGTTCGCTAAATTGGCGTTCGTCCAACTAGCGAAGTAGTGCAGTGTTGGATCTGGCCAGTGCTTGAATGGGTGATTACCAAAAAAATATCAGATGTTGTTGGCTTTTAATTCACTTGATCCTCCGTTGGGTACGTGGTGGGGGTTTGCAACCGCATTCCGACAACACCTGATTTAAGACGGAATGATTTCATCTCCTCCAGGGGAAAAAGCTTGTAATTTTTTTTTTAAATTAGGCTTTTTATCGACATTTTTTTTTCTGGGGAGATTTTTTACGACTAGTTTCAGAAATAAAGGAATATTTTGGATTATAGTTTCTCATGTGGAATATTGTTTGGGATGTTTATGCTAACATGAAATCAGTATTTACTTATCAATTTTAGGAAAATGTATTATTTACATTTTCAATTCAAATCTGATTTATTTGGTGATATGAGGCACTTTTGAGGTGCTACGGCGTTTAACTTTTGATGTATTAAGGTATTGCCACTTTGACTTACTGTTAGAACAAATTTATTATTCATTTATGTATTCGTTATTTTATATTACCACTATATTTACTGTCTTTTTGTATTGAAAACTTTAGCTTGATTCTTACTTTCATTCTTACTTTTCTGTAAAAGAAAGCTATTGAGGTGGCTTTTTGTCCATCCATCCGCCTTCAGATCTTAAAAACTACTGACGCTAAAGGGCTGCAAATTGTTATGTTGATCATCCATCCTCCAATCATCAAGCATATCAAATTGCAGCCCTCTAGCCTCAGTAGTTTTTTATTTTATCTAAGGTTAAAGTTAGCCATGATCGTGCGTCTGGCACGGCTACAGGTGCCAACAGCACAGGCCACCAAAGGGCTGTGGCTGAAAGTTTCTTGGGCCGCGGCTGAGAGTTTCACGGGCCGTGGCTGAGAATTTCATACAGCATTATACGCAGAAAACTCGATTGCGCCGGAGAAACTTTTTACTAGTTTTTTTCGTAATGAAAATTGAGTACATTCTGCGGAGGGCTTGTTCCAAGCAGTGCGATTTCTGTTCTTTTGGGAAATGTCAGAGTTATATTTCAGGCTTGCTGTTTAATATTCATTGTGCACGATTACATGAAGTCTTGGAAATGTTCTTTTATGTTTATGCTAATTTTATTCTGTTTTGGTTTGTAAGTCCGAAAACTTACGTAATCTTGTAGCATCCAGTATATTAAAGTTTTACTGACAATATTTCTGAAGTAATGAAAGGTCTTTTTGTTATTCATGTGCTTCTTATTCATGTGCATAGTTTGAATATTTTTTAGCTTCATTTTGTGCATTCCTAAAAATCCAATGAGAGCAGCAGCAGTCAAGAGAGGACCAGTATAGAACTTGTGGACGATTTCGACGATTTCAAAGAAAGTGAAAAATAACCAATTAACAGGAACCGACATAATTTTAGCTGTGGAGTAAATGAATGAGCTTTTGAGTTTTAGAATGTTCAGTGCATTCATCAACTTTTTTTTTGAAAACTACCTTTTTTTTATTGCTTTGCTGAATATATATATATATATATATATATATATATATATATATATATATATATATATATATATATATATATATATATATATATATATATATATATATATATATATATAGTACGGAATGAAGAATAAAGCACGAATTGCACACACGAAATATTTGTGTAAAGACATTGTCATTAGTGTATGGAATTTTCCAGTCCTAATTTGATGGCTTTTGTTGACTACTGGAAGGCATTTGACAACGTTCACACACCAACATTATGGAAAGTCTTGCGCCACTGGCATTTCTGTTGAATATGCAGAGCTAATTGATTATCCATTACCGAAGCAAGGGAAAACACGAGTGATATAATTTCATTTAGCCCTTTGCCTCGCGGTGTTTAAGGCGGTGATGATGATGATGATAGTGATGATGAGGATGATTACAAGCACAGCCAGTTTAATGCTATTTGGCAATTATATTTTTTCCGCAGATAGTTTGCCACCGTTTCTAGTTAGTACCACTTACATTAGTTGGTAATGGAAGTAAGAAAAAAGATGTGCTTTTCAATTTTTTTTTTTTTTTTTTAATCCTGGTTTTCTAATTGCTTGAATCTTTTTCAGTTACCTGCCAGCTGGTATGAAATATTGGAACTTGAAGTTATATTTTCATCTCTGCGAAGAGATTTTGTTGATGTTTAGTTTAGTTATATAGTTTACTTAGTTGCAATTTTATTTTTTTTTTACATAGCTGGGTCTTTTTCTCTTCCAGTGCTCATGAGTTAGGTGACTTGGTTTTCAAATTAGCTTTTTATTACTTAGTTTGATGGAACAGTAATTTTTTTTCTTTGTGTGTGTGTGGGTGTGTGTTGCAATTTTATTTTTTTTTTTACATAGTTGGGTCTTTTTCTCTTCCAATGCTCATGAGTTAGGTGACTTGGTTTTCAAATTAGCTTTTGATTAGTTTGTTTGATGGAACAGTAATTTTTTTCTTTGTGTGTGCGTGTGTGTGTGTGTGCGCGCGCGCGCGCGCGCGTGTGCGTCCGTGTGACCGCTGTCCTAGAAGCGAGGGCGGGAGAAACTAAAGATCAGGTCGTCAAAGCGAGACAGGGATTTGGATTCTTTCACGAGGGGCGCTCTGTGGAAGGTCCTCTTTAGATGATTTGGACAGGTTTCGTGGGTGTATGAATAGGTAGGTGGCACAGGCAGTGCCTCCGCGCACCTCCGTCATTCTCTCTCTCTCTCTCTCTCTCTCTCTCTCTCTCTCTCTCTCTCTCTCTCTCTCTCTCTCTCTCTCTCCCCCAATTTCTTTTTACTGAATACAGACTTTGAATTGGATACTGGTGTAGTGCTTGGCTTACCTGGTATTAACCTCGTTGATAATTTTGTAAAAAATCTTATATTTTATGCCTTGTTTTTAATTTTCAGTAGAAAATATTCAGAAAACCTCTCCTTTTTTTAACTTTAAATTTAAAGTACCATTTTCGCCCTCAAATTCCATCACAGCTGCTTGTCCATTCACCCTCCAACCCTCATGCTTTATTGCCCTGTGTATTTGTGTGTGTATATATATATATATATATATATATATATATATATATATATATATATATATATATATATATATAGTATATAAACCCACACACTCACATGTGCAGTAGAATGCTCTGAAGAAAACCCATGACGTGTAGGCGCTTGACACTTTGAGCAAGATCGGTTGGTGGAGTGTATGATTCTGACGTGTTGGGGGTAAGGGGGGAGAGGGTGGCCTTAAACTTGCTGCAGGTGGCAAGAGAGTGTGCAAGTAAACTTTTGACTTGTTATATATATATATGTGTGTGTATATATTTATACATATATACATATGTTTATGAAATATGTGCCTGTATCTCATTTCATGCATAAACTACAGTATTGCCCCAGCAGCATCATCATACTTGCCACATTTACACTTAACACGTATGCTCTTGCGTTAAGCCACCAGACAAGACTAATGGCAGATTTGCCGGGGTCTTAACACGTGTGTGGCTGCGAAATCTTGAGCGTAACACAAGTACATGCGCGAGTCGTAACGTCCCTCATTAACGTGAGTAATTGCTCCTCTCCATTTCGAGATTTCGGGGAAAGTTGCGTCTCCGTTTCCTTGTGTTTTCGAGGAAGCTTCGGCGTCGCTTTGCTCGCCTTTGTCGCCTTTGTCTTGGTGATGGTATTGGAGTTGGAGTTGTTAGGATGTATAGCTGGTCTGATTAGATATACTTCACTTAATGTGTAAATATACTTCACTTAATGTGTTTTCTTTTGACTTGTAACATAGCATTTTTTATGGCAGGTTGTGTTTTGTGTTTTGCCAAATTTTATTTTTGGTTAGAATTTAACTTTCTTGATTAAATATGCTTTACTTAATGTGGTTTCATTTGACATGATGTAATATTTTAGTTTTATCTGGCATATTGTCTTGTGTATTTTTGCCAAATTTTATATTCGTAGTATAGTGTGTTAGTGGTGTATCATTTCATGTAATGCAAAACCTTCGTAGGTGGGTAGTGCTGTCAGTGCACCTCATGCGATGCACTGTAGGCACTATGAAAGGTTCTTTGCAGCGTCCCATCGGCCCCTAGCTCCAACCCTTTTCATTTCTTTTACTATGCCTCCGTTCATATTCTCTTTCTTCCATCTTACTTTCCACCCTCCACCCTCTCCTAACAGTTGTTTCATAGTGCAACTGCGAGGTTTTCCTCCTATTACATCCTTCAAGCCTTTTTACTGTCATTTCCCGTTTCAGCGCTGAATAACCTCGTAGGTCCCAGCGCTTGGCCTTTGACCTAGGTTCTGTATTCTATTTTGTTCTATAATGCAAAACGATAGTTTTTTTTTTTCTTGCGTTCTGTCTCTTCTGCGACTGCTTGATTTTATATTTTTTGTTATTATGCCTTGTTAGCTGTCTCAGGACATTAGTCTGTTTAATTGCATGTGCCCTTCTTCCTGGGTCCTTCCTGCTTTTGGAGTTTGCCTTCGTTTCGTACCTTTCTTTGCTTCTTTCTTTCTCTCTGTCTGTCTGTCTTTCTTTCTTTCTTTCTTTCTTTCTTTCTTTCTTTCTTTCTTTCTTTCTTTCTGTCATTCACAAATTTGGTATTGATGAATGTTCTAGATAGCATAAAATAAAGTTCTTCATTGGAGGGGTGGGTAGAGCTCTCGGCTAGCACGCTTTTGGCCCAGCATTCGACTCTCCGAGACTCTCCGACCGGCCAATGAAGAATTAGAGGAATTTATTTCTGGCGATAGAAATTCATTTCTCGTAGTTCGGATTCCACAATAAGCTGTAGGTCCCGTTGCTAGAAAACCAATTGCATCTTAGCCACGTAAAATAAGTCTGATCCTTAGGGCCAGCCCTAGGAGAGCTGTTAATCAGCCCAGTGGTCTGGTTAAACTAAGATATATTATTATTATCTAGATAGCATAGAAGGAACATGCTTCATTGAAGCTCTTTCGCTGCTGCCAAGGTGATTTGACCTTAGCAAGGGGAACACTTTCACGAAACCACAGATTTCAACAGAACCTCGGAAGATTAGGCTATATTTTGTCTCCCAAGGTTGCAGAACATTTGGAACGGCTAATTTTATCCGTGGGACACGCGCATGCACGCACGGAAACACACACACACACACACACACAACGCTTTCCCTTGTTGGAGTTATCGTTTTCTGGCCAAGCACGTCTGCATCGCCACGTAAGCGAAATTCGTAATAGTTGTAGTGTTAATGAATAAGCTCTTTTTAATTTCCGCTCTAACTTCTTACCGACTGTCACAGAGTGTTTTGCTTTTCTCAGTATATTAAGGTTTTGCCTTTTGCATTTTCTAAAGGGCTGCGTGTTTATACGAGTATGCTCGCAGACGAAAGTATTGAACATATAGATATGTGCGTATGTATATATATATATATATATATATATATATATATATATATATATATATATATATATATATATATATATATATATAGATACAGACACATTAAGGCCCTACGCATCCCCGTGGGTGCCACAGGAAATGATTGATTGATACATACACATACGTACATACATAATATACTGTATATATACAATATATATATATAATATATATATATATATATATATATATATATATATATATATATATATATATATATATATATATATATATATATATATGTGTGTGTGTGTGTGTGTGTGTGTGTGTGCGCGCGCGCGTGTGTTCTTTGGGCATATTTTATCTCGTATGCATTTTTTCTAATAAAGCCAGTGGCATTATTTGCCGAGACTATATTTTTTAGGCAAATCATGCCATTGACATTATATATATATATATATATATATATATATATATATATATATATATATATATATATATATATATATATATACATACATATGTAATGTTTGTATGTATATATGTATTTTTATGTTTATGTGTGTGGGGGGGGAGGGTGGATTCATGCACATTCGGATAACCCCCTTAGTATTAACGGCCGGGGCAGCCATCCGTTATCGCTTTGTCGAAAACCCTTTGGTTGTATATTCCCCAGTTCCCGAACAATAAGATCTTGGGGAATACCATAACACGATATTCCCAATAATAAGATCGAGTGTCGTCCACCCTCCACGTATATTTTTCTCTGTACTCCTGTCACCTGGTATCGTAGGCACTATCGATTATTATTTTTTTTTTTCTCGTTTACCTCAAGTGTCAGTTGTTTGCTCTTATGTAACAATGGCCAACATTGGGAAAGAGAGGTTGTTATGTGGGCGAACACGAATTGACACACATTTGTTCGCCTTGTTTATTTATTTACTTTTTTTGTATTGGAAGGTCATTAGGATATAAATTTTAGGTTTTGTACCGTGCTGTTGCCACAGAGAAATGGGTAATGAAAATGTTTTATTTACTTTTTTATGTGTGTATTTGTTGTTCTGTAATGGAATTTATTTTGGATATAAATTTTAACTTACTTTTCATAGTTTTTGTATCGGATTTTTAAGGGGATGTGATACATTTCTTTCTCTTGAAATACTAAATAAAAAGATACTTTTAACTTAGTTTGGCGGAGTCTCTTTTGCTATATCCAAACTTATGTTATTTATTTGTTTATTTATTTATCTTTTTGTACTGAGGATGTTAACGCCTGTGTCTGGAAAACTTCACCCGTTAACGCCTGTGTCTGGAAAACTTCACCCGAATAAACTGTACCCATTTAATATTTTGTATTATCATGTGGAATCTATCTAATGAAAGCCTAAGTCTTAAAAAAAATCATTATCTAAATGGACTTTGTCCTCATCAGGTTTTCTTCTACATTAGGTCGATTTTCGTAACCACTTTGGAATTCGGTCATTTTCGAAAGCCCTCAACATTAAGGATAATGAAAGCTTATCTCTTCAGACATAATTAGCTAAATGGAGTTTGTCTAACTTGGACTTTCTTCCAATTCACATTGATTTTCGTCTGTTTTATTCCCCAATTTCGTATCGTCAAAGATAATAAACTTTGGATACCAAAAACAAAATTTGAATTATGTCCACGTTGAACTTCACATTGCATTGACTTATTTGTCTGGAAACCTCTTTCCAGAATGTTGCAACCGCTTGCAACATGATGGATAAAGACCACTTAAATCTTGAAGACTGTCATCACAAAAGTGGACTGTGTCCACACTGGACTCCCCTCCACACTTATTGATTTCCTTTCACATGAGAGTCTCGTAAATTTCTCTTCAGAATGATTATCCTGAAACGGCGAATGAGATGACGTTGCAGATGTCATTCTCTCGGGAGATTTACGATCGTGGAGAATGATTTGTCGTCGTCAGCATCGTCTACTGTAGGCTTTAAAAATTATGGTGCCGTCATGGGTCGTGCACTTATGGAATTCGTGGGTTATTTTGGTAGTATTGTCTTAGTTGTGATGTATCTGAAATGCTAATACTGTTAGTGATGCTGATTGTTTGTTTAGTGCACACACACGATATATCTATATATATATATATATATATATATATATATATATATATATATATATATATATATATATATATATATATATATATATAATCAGTAAGCTACAGACGTCCTTTAATATCCAATTCGCTCTACCTCGGAAATAATATATTTTCATATATGTTACCGAAGGGGAAATTTTTAGTTGATAATAAGTTCGTCGTCCCGTGGGCTCGAACCAGCGAAGGACAAGAACTCAGGACGACGAACTTATTATCAACTAAAAAATTTCCCTTCGGTAACATATATGACAATATATTATTTCCGAGGTAGAGCGAATTGGATATTAAAGGACGTTTGTAGCTTACTGATTGTATATGAATCACGGTGATATGTGATAAAGTCATATATATATATATATATATATATATATATATATATATATATATATATATATATATATATATATATATATATATATATATATATTTGTATTTGTATTTGTATTTGTATTTGTATGCATTTTTGTATGTACATATATATATATATATATATATATATATATATATATATATATATATATATATATATATATATAGATTCTCCTTCTTCTTTTAACGTGCTTTTTTCCGATTTGTATGGGGTAAGCGCGATGCCGCCCTTTAGATATAGATATAAAATCAGTAGATGGCCAGTCTGAGGGCAGTACTTCAGGACTTTGGAAAAATTATAGATGACATAAAATTTAAATAAAAGCAATAAACCAGGAACGAAGGAAAGTTATGCAGCTATGTTATTTAACCCTTTGCTAACTTAAGTAGGTGTATCACTAGTGTCCGAAAAGTAGTAATCTTTCCATTTACAGAATATGAATTTCTTCAGAATTTATTTCCCTTAAAGGCTACGCCAAAGGAGCATAAGATTTTTTCGTTAATGGGGTCATATGTATGTATGTATATATACAGTATATATATGTGTGTGCATATATATATATGTATATATATAATATATATATATATATATATATATATATATATATATATATATATATATATATATATATATATATATATAGAGAGAGAGAGAGAGAGAGAGAGAGAGAGAGAGTGTTAGTCACTGAAGATACGCCTAAAAGACGCAACAGACTTAAGAGAATTAAAGAATGTAAATCTTGTCTCAAACAACATCAAAGTTTTTTTTTTTTTTTTTTTTTTTTTTTTTTTTAGCTTCTCTCCATTAGGGACTGCCGAGAAGACGTTTTATGAGCCGTAATGTCCCAGGAGTGAGGACGCTAATCCCTGTGTGTTAGCTGAGGGTGAAGGATTCGCTTACGAAATTGAAGAGGTCAGAGTTTGCACGATATATATTTTTGCCATGAACGCCTTATAAGCGTACCGTACCAGATCGATACGCGTTTCGAGGCATTCTGGGCATGCGCGGTGTTCTTTTACGGGCATGCGTTCTGGGCGAATTCTCAAGTTCAGAAGGTAAATGTTTACCTTATGCACTGTGCGGCCTGCGTTTTCCAGAGGTTATAAGAAAAAAATACGCATACAAATTTTTTACTCGTTTATAGTGTATATGGAGTGAATGAATGGTTTGCTAGACATTTTCATCTTGATTCCACAGTAAGTTATGTGTGGAAAATAATATTTTCCAGCGTTAATGATCATTGCTGTAGTGACGCAGTTCTGTATCAAAATAGGGTTTTGAGGATTTGCAGGATTTTTGCATAGGATTTTACAGTTTGTACTTCAGCAGAATTTGTGCCAAAATTCCGTTCTTTTTTCTCCAAGCTGTGTTGACTTGTGCACCTAAATCCTACATGGGATTTGGTCCGAATTTATTATTGAGGATTCTGGTGACAGTCCCCTTGGAGGGTTTACCAAAATTACGTATAATCTTTTGGTGTTTGGTCTGCTACCTCGTTTTACCGAGTATCGAAGATAAGAGAAATTTTGACAGTACACATAATTTAAAATTTTATGAATTTATTTGAAAGGGTTTTGGTGAAAATTATCCTCATACATATGCAACGGTGATTTTTTCTCATTCAGGGTAAAAAGACGAAAAACCCCTATAGGCTTGTAGATATTCTCTCTCTCTCTCTCTCTCTCTCTCTCTCTCTCTCTCTCTCTCTCTCTCTCTCTCTCTCTCTGTGAGAGACCTTATACGTAAGATTACAACTTTGTATTTTCCTTTAGACTTCAAAGGCTCCTGGGTGACGATGATGAGAGTTCCAAACTTCTCGTTAATCAACTAAACTTGTTCTTGGGAAAATTATCTCAACTTATTTTGCCTCCTTTTTTTGAGTTGTAAATTCAGGTCTTATTATTAATTTTGTATGCCAGAATGCTGTTAGATATATTTTGATCAAGTTTGCCTGTCTGTGTGTGTGACATCTCTTTTCATCTGTATAGCCACATCTCACAATTTATTTTGCATTCTCTTTGAGTAGGTAATTCGTTTTTTATAATTTTCTATTCCAGAATGCTGTTAAATATATTTTGATCTAGTTTGCATATGTGTGTGTGTGTGTGCCACACCATCACTTTTCATCTGTATAGCCACTTGTTACGAATTGACTACATAGCTGGCATGGTGGACATGCTTTACCCAAGCTCAGAACCTGAATTCGATGAAACATTTATTACAGCAGAGGTGATATCAGTTCTTATCTCTCTCGAGGGCTGATGTGGGTAGGTACACATATATATCATATTTGATTTCCGTAGGGTTGGAAGTTATTCCCTTGGTATAGTGAATTCTGTATTATGGGTTATTTGTTGCTCAATGTTAATGTTGTCGTTCATGCATTTGTGTTTAGAAGGGCGAATGGTTTTAATCACGTGCATGTTTTTCTTTATATAACAAATATAACATTATATATATATATGTGTATATGTATATATGTATGTATATATATATATGTATATATATATATATATATATATATATATATATATATATATATATATAGAGAGAGAGAGAGAGAGAGAGAGAGAGAGAGAGAGAGAGAGATAATGTGTGTTTTGATTTTTTTATTTAGGTACGCGGCCAACATTTTGCCACATTTGGGGACAGCTTCTACACAAGCACCTTTGCTCTCTCTCTCTCTCTCTCTCTCTCTCTCTCTCTCTCTCTCTCTCTCTCTCTCTCTCTCTCTCTCTCCAACACTTCCTACGAAGGAATGTTTGGGTAATCTCAGTAGCAAGGTTTCCAACTGGCAACTCCCTGGAATCCTCGTTTTCATTTTTTATTGTATGTTTTTTATTTAATTTGTTTATTTTATTTTATTTTATTTTCCTTTCGTCTCTCGTCCTCTGGGAATGTCCCCATGTCAGCGTTAAATCGCTTTTTCTTTCCTGTTAACTCTGAGATCGCTTGAGTCAGTTAACAGTTTTTGTCAGGTTACATTCACGTTTCATTTTTAGCTTTTATTTTTCATTCCTGGTTTTTCCTCGCCTTTCTTATCTCTTGTTATTTCCTGTTGTGTTTTGTGTGTTCTGCGAAGTGGGAGGACTGGCAAGGTTCATCATATAACCATTACTTATTGTATGTATTTTTTTTTTTTTTTACTTTGTTAGGTTTGGTTCCTGTATGAAAACTAACGTACTGCATAATAGGCATTTCGGAATTATTATAATAGCATCTGTACGAGAAGAAAATATTGCTCTTTATGTGATCTTCATCAAAGTGTATTATTATTATTATTATTATTATTATTATTATTATTATTATTATTATTATTATTATTATTATTATTATTATTATTATTATTGTGGTTTTTGCTGTAAAAGGAATTTTTCAAGAGAAGATGAAAATTTACAATTCTGCAGGGTCTCATAAAGTAATAACGCAAGAACCTTTGCGATAGTTAGCAAACGGTTATTCTCAGCAT
>JANJGK010000037.1:2783114-2793114 GCA_039081455.1 Macrobrachium rosenbergii
AAGTGGGAACATATTTCGTAAATTAGAACTTTAAGTGGGAACATATTTTGTACTTTAGAGTTTTCGTTTAGGTAGGAACATATTCCATTCAATAGATTTTGATTCAAGTGGGAACATATTTTATACATTAAAATTTTTATTTAAATGGGAACATATTTCGTACATTAGAGTCTTTATGTAGGTGGGAACATATCTCATACATTAGAATTTTAATTTAAATGGGAACATATTTCATACATTAGAATTTTTATTTAAGTGGCGACATATTTCATACATTAGAATTTTTCTTTAGGTGGGAACATATTTCCTACATTAGAATTATTTCGAAGTGGAAACATATGTCTTCATTCATTCACAGCTTTTGTACAAGAATAGCTTTCCACTTCTGAGCTTAACATTGTTATAACGAGGTCAATATATACCCAAGGTTCTTGGAAACCATCATCATATCTTCGCTATCTTTTCTTGATAACGTTTTTAAGATAAACTTGGCCCTATCTTTTCTTGGATCATGTTTTAATTAAAGATAAACACTCCCATTATCCTTCGGGCTTTACCGGAACCTAATGAACCCATATCCCTTAATTGCCTATAATTGAGAAACTTTGCCGTAAGTAATGCTCTGTTCTACTAATGTAAACTACCAGAAAAAGCCCCCGTAGGGGGTAGCGCTGTCAGTGCACCTCACGGGGTGCACTGTAGGCAATACTAAAGGTTCTTTGCAGCGTCCCTTCGGCCCCGAGTTGCAACTCCTTTCCTTCCTTTTACTGTACCTCCTTTCATATTATCTTTCTTCCATCTTGCTATCCACCCTCTCCCAACAATTATTTCAAAGTGTAACTGCGAGGTTTTCCTCCTGTCACACCTTTCAAACAACCTACTCTCAATTTTCTTTCCGGCGCTGAATGACGTCATAGGTCCCAGTGCTTGGCCTTTGGCCTAAACTTTATATTCCATTAAATTCCACCAGAAAAAGTAACTCATCTCGGTTCTCCTTTTCTTTTGTATCGGTGTTTTTCGTCGGGTTTTGTTTTTAGAGAAAACTAAAATGCGTCGAAGTTTCTTCAGCGCAATCAAGTTTTCTGTACAGCATATAATCAAGGCCACCGAAAATAGATCTATATTTCGGTGGTCTCGGTATAACGCTGTATGAGCCGCGGCCCACGAAACTTAACGGCGGCCCGGTGGTGGCCTGTCCTATATCGTTGCCAGAAGCATTATTATGGCTAAATATAAGCTTAAATAAAATAAAAAAAAACTACTGAGTCTAGAGGTCTGCAATTTGGTATGTATGATGATTGGAGGGTGGATGATCAACATACCAATTTGCAGCCCTCTAGCCTCAGTAGTTTTTAAGGGCTGAAGGCGGACAGAATAAAGTGCGGACTGACAGACAAACCCGGCTGTTCTTTTACAGAAAATTAAAAGGGTATGAACTAGTTTCCACAGTCCTAAAGACTTAACATAGAAAATATATCGCTACACTCTCAGTCTTCTCGTCTCCCTTTGCCAGGTTTATGCCTGTATTTTTCGCCTGCATATTACCATTCCACTTATCTTAATTGGTTACCATCATTTGCTGGTTTAAATAAAAGGGCATAAAACTAGTTACCTCATTTCTAGAGACTTAACTAAGAAACCTGAAGGCTGTAACTTAATATCACCTTCCATCCAGTTGCGACGGTTTATGGAAAACATTGGGAATATCTTTTCCCACATAGCCGTGACATTTACTCTTGGTTAATCTGCCTGATGTAAAACGTTTTACGTCATTCATCTTGTTATTATATTTTGTTCTGTATTAAATTTCTATTGAATCGGCTATTTGATATTCTTTGAAGTCTGTTCTTGTGGTCAAGATTGCAAGAATGTTCTCTTGGTTATGGAAAATTCTTTATTCCTAAATGAGATTCAGTAATCACTATAATATTCTTCTCTCATATATGGTTATCCTGAATATAATTTACTAATCCATTCGTCTCTCATATATTACAAGGATTAATGTATTTCATTTAGAAATATATACGTATACATTATCAAAAGAACATTCTTGAAATCGTGTCCCAACAAACAGTTTTTAAAGAATAATAAACAGCCGATTCAGTAGAAATATAATAGAAAATAGAGTATAACAAAAGGAATGACATAGAATGCTTAATGTCATGTTGATTAGACATGGAATTTTATTTTCATGAATCGGCTTCTGTTGTTTCAACATGATTTTCATAATGTTAGAGCTAATTGGGATTTGCTTTGATTCATCAAATGGACGGAAAGAAGCAAGCTTTTTGTGCTGGTTTTGAATAAGAGCGTGTTCATTAAACCGTGTGAGGATTTCAGTGTATATATATATATATATATATATATATATATATATATATATATATATATATATATATATATATATATATATATGCTTATATGTTTTGGCGCTATAAAGTTTTTGTTCCTATTAATGTTTTTATAGTTATCATGTTATTGTCAGTTTACCTTAGTAAATTATGGAGGTTAATTTCATCCAGATATCCTTGTTCTACATAGCAAGTAATTACTTTGCTTGACCTCCTTTATAATTTTCTACGATATACGTCTCAACATGTAATATATATATATATATATATATATATATATATATATATATATATATATATATATATATATATATATATATATATGTATATATGTATATATATATATATATATATATATATATATATATATATATATATATATATATATATATATATATATATATATATATATTTAGGAAGGGCGAGAATGTTCTTGAGATATGGGTGAGTGGCGCAATGTGTATGTGTGTGGGGTGGGGGGGGGGGAGTGTGTTCCATGCCTGCTGAAGACCCTTAAATGGATGTTTATAAAGCCACTATAAGCCATGAATACTAGTTGGCCAAATTTTGCTCTGTCAATATTTTTATATTGATTTTTTGGAAAACCGCAGTTATAGTTGCGTGCAGTTATCATAGCTGCTATTGTTTTATTGTAATTGGTTAATAATTTAGGATTATATCAATAAAGATGGAAATAACGCCAATCTGAATTATCTGGTGTTCATGATATGATATCAAATTCATGACAGTAATATAATGACCAAATTGAAATAGAAATAATTTTTCACTGAAAGATCAATAGAGGTACTGGAATGAAAATTAGTTGTTGGAGATGATAATAATAATAATAATAATAATAATAATAATAATAATAATAATAATAATAATAATAATTATTATTATTATTATTATTATTATTATTATTATTATTATTATTATTATTATTATTATAGGAAACAAACCTAAAAACATTGTTCTAAATGTTACCAATCATACTCTAGAGTCTAGAGAAATTACAGGTTGGTTAGTTGGTTGGTTAGATTAAATGGGCTTAGTTAATGAATGCAATGGTTCCTACCATCTAAGGATGAAGGATTTGATAGGTATTATTCTCAAGGACAGATGATATGGGTGCCTGGAAATTTCTATAGGAAATGCAAGTATCACTTTCACCAGATTATGGAGAGGCAACGTTGATCCACGAATCCTTAATTTCTCGGCCTCTTAATATTTTGGAATCGATTTCTTATGAAATTCTCGGAATAGTTTTCAAATGTATCATCAGTTTAAGAATGTAAGTGTTTATAGCATGGCTATTGTATGTTCCTGTATGAATATACGCATCGTTCTTACGTAAACCAAGTAAATAGATTGTAAATAAGTTTTAGTTAAGATTGTAAATAATAGTTCTATTCAACTAAGACCTGATTCCTAATTATATTTATTAAAAAAGTAATAAATTAATAAATTGCCAATGACAGTCTTTAACTCAAGCAAATAGATTGTCAATAATATTTATATTCAAATAAGACCTGATTCCTAATCATATCTATCAGAACAGTAAAAAATTGCAAATGACATTCTTTAGCTCAAACCAGTAGATTGTAAATAAGAGTTATATTCAAATAAGACCTGATTCGTGATAATATTTATAAAAATAGTAATAAATTGCAAATGACATTCTTTAGTTTAAGCAAATAGATTGTAAATATATTCAAATAAGACCTGATTCCTAATCATATGTATTAAAACAGTAATAAATTGCAAATGATATTGTCTAGTTCAAGCAAATAGATTGTAAATAATAGTTACATTCAACTAAGACCTGATTCCTAATCATAGTTACATAAATAATAACAGATTGCAAATAACATTCCTTTAGTTACTACCGGACTGAAAATAAGTCTATAGTCAATTACAGCACGAGCCCGTGGCAAATTACATGCACTCAACTGCGAGCAGATTGTTAATTACAGCCGTATTATTAGTTTACCGTCATAAAATTGAATGTTGCCAGACCCGTTAATTGCTCGTATGATCACCCATTGTGGTTTAATAGCTTAATTCACTAATTATGTCGTCGAGATTGCTTGGTCGTGACTGGGCTGGGCATTATGCGGGTCATGTTGGGTCATGTGGAATGTTAGGCGGATGTTGAATGTTACTGTGCATTAAATGCACGAACAGGTTAACTCATACATCTGCGAACAAGAGTTTTACAGAATGTTTGTGGAATTCAGTCACTGGTTAAATGCTTAATTCACTTATCATGTCCTCGAGATTGCTCGGTCGTGACTGGGTTGGGCATTATGCGGGTCATGTTGGGTCATGTGGAATTTTAGGGGGATTTTGAATATTCTGTGCATTTAATGCATGAACAGGTTAACTCATACATCTACGACCAAGAGTTGTACAGAATGTTTGTGGAATTCAGTTACTCAATGTTAAGTATTAAAGGATTGAATGGAAGTGTTGAAGGATTGGGTGGAAGTTTTAAATGCCGAACAGAACAAACTGTTGTCGCAGCTTGAAGGTTAAACTGTGGTAAATGTCACGGACGGTCAACTTCTCACATCAGCATTTATTTGAAAGAAGTATTGTAGGAAAAGGCAATTGAATGCGGATCTGGAATTACGCCATGTGAGCGCTGAAGAAAAACATTGTAGTAAGTATATTAGTGATGTACATCCATATATGAGAAGATTTGATATTGGAACAGGAAATAAGTATAAAACACTTTTTTTTTCTGTTTATCTGGATAATATTCTCTCTCTCTCTCTCTCTCTCTCTCTCTCTCTCTCTCTCTCTCTCTCTCTCTCTCTCTCTCTCTCTTCTTTATAAGGTTACCATGATTTAGTTCCTGAGTTTTGAAACAAATTCAGCTTCAGTTTTAGGTGTAGTTTGGGCGACTTGACTTTTGGGCTTTCGTATGTAACACCTTAAAAATTTCATTGCATATTTAAGGCGCTTGTTGACTATAAAGGAAAAAGAATATATCCAAATGCCAAGTTCTGATTTATCGCCGAGAGGTTATATATTATGCATTTAAATGAGATGAAATACAGAAACTGTGGTTCTTTCCTTGATCTGCTTAACCTTTTCATTTTGCATGTTGGATATAATGGGCCTGTGACCTTTCACTTCCAGATGATTTAGAGTGAATAATATATATATATATATATATATATATATATATATATATATATATATATATATATATATATATATATATATATATATATATATATATATATATATATATATATAATCTTGAATGTTTTGCCAGTGACAGAAATTTTATTCAAATTTCAGCCACCCACAAAAATGACATAAAAACAAACCTGGCTGTGTGAAAAAACTCCATAAGCCCAGGCAAAAAAAAATCCCATAAAAAAAAACACGAACGGAAAATGCATTAGAGCAGCACTAATAGCATTTCGAGTTCTAAAAACAGGGACCCATCCCCAAACCCCCACCCTCCCCCCCCCCAAAAAAAAAGAATAAATAAATAAAAATAATAACGAAAGAAATAAAAGGGGAAAAAATAAGAGAATTAAATGCAGCTGTAGCAGCAACTTTCGGAAACAATACGACATTCTTTCCTGACGAAAGGGAAAAAAATCTCAAGTTTTTTTTTTATTTTTTTTTTTTTGAAAAAAACGAATCCCACAGTTTCACAAAACTTCTTTGAACAACAAATCTCTCAAACTTTTCCAAAAAACTTTTTGTTTCTTAGTCTCCAACTGCTTCACTAATTAACGCATCTATTCATCTGCATTCTGAGAAAGAATAAAACCGCGTGATTCTGATATATATATATATATATATATATATATATATATATATATATATATATATATATATATATGTATATATATATGTGTGTGTATGTGTATATATATACTACTATGTATATGTGTATATATATATATATATATATATATATATATATATATATATATATATATATATATATATATATATATATATATATATATATATATATATATATTTATATATATATGTGTGCGTGTGTGTGTGTGTGGTTAGATAGATAGGAAGATATGTATGTATATAGGTATACTTATACAGTAAGTGTGTTTGTGTTTTTCATTTATATACACAAATTCTAGACTTAAATAAATGCATTTTTAAAATTTCCATTGTTGTCATTATTTGCTATACCAATTACCCTTTATTATTTAAGGTAAATTTAGTTATTTTTCCCTATTACTATAACTCGAATTCAACATCACGGAAATTCTACCTCATAATTAACTGATTTTTCTACGACGTGATGCAGGGGGCAGTGTTGTCATTCCATCTTATGGAAACGTGAGGAATGTAGAATGTAATGTTTGGATTTTATACGATTTGTATTTTGAAGGCAGGAAAATATGATTGAGGTTTGGTCATTTATATATCTATTGTTGCATTCTTTGGATTGTATACTGGTTCTTTAAAATTGGATTGACTTGAAGGTAAGGAGGCAGCAATCCACAAAAGGGAACGAGCGGGGAACCAGCAGTTC
Source organism: Macrobrachium rosenbergii (assembly GCA_039081455.1). Classification (NCBI taxonomy): domain Eukaryota; kingdom Metazoa; phylum Arthropoda; class Malacostraca; order Decapoda; family Palaemonidae; genus Macrobrachium; species Macrobrachium rosenbergii. The sequence goes on from JANJGK010000037.1 coordinate 2,789,997, forward strand.
CCGCAAAACCATCACTTAACGTGACACCTCCCCACCTAAAAGAAAAAAAAAAAGATAATTTTTTTTTTTTTACACTCATGATCCCCTCCAATGCCGTAACAACCCCGCCAGCCAAAACAGAGCCGCCCTGTCACAGTCGCCATTGTAACGACCCGAGTGGGTCGTTATGCAGGTTCTTTAATATACTCAGGACGGGGCTGTCATGACTGACGGCAGATGCAACAAACAAAGGAGGGGAAAACAACAAAAACAATATAATGAGCTTAATATTAATTTATTTATAATATTTACAAGTGAGTCAGGTCTGGCAAAAAGATAAAAAAAAACATAAGTACAATAATGGCCAAAAGGCAGCACTAAACAAAATCAAGTTAAACAATTAACTTTATAAACAAAAAGTAGCTTTAAACAAGAAAGAGGCAAAAATAAACAGCAGCAGGCAGAAAATAAAATACCAAACATACGTCCTCCATCGGGTCACCAAGACAGCCCTCAGCTGTGCAACAGGGACAAGACCCCACCAACCAGAATACCCCGATGGAGACGTCAGGACAGCCTCACGCTGTCAACAAAGATGAGCAGCTCGTGGTCACACGACTACTCATGGTCACACTCCACCTCTACGACGTGCTCCACTTCGTAGGCGTGCTCCAATTTGCTGCTCAAAAACTCGACCAACGTCGACTCGAAAAAACTGCCTGCTGCTGCTGCCACTGCCGCTGCCTCGCTGCCCTACCAGACCCGACTGACGACAGAAAACCGGCAGCTCACCACGAAAGCATCAAAACAAAAAAAACTTGAAGGTAAGGAGGCAGCAATCCACAAAAGGGAACGAGCGGGGAACCAGCAGTTCCCGCAAAACCATCACTTAACGTGACATATAAATATTAGCTTTTTTCGCATTTAGCAGTCACGATATACAAGTTATAGTAATATAGAAAGTCTTTGAATTTTGGCACTTTTGCGTTGAAGCAGGGTTTCAGTTTCTCAAAAATTATTTAAAAATCATGAAATGCAAGTTTTTAATAACTGATAAACACTTTGAAATTTTGGTAAATTTGCATTGAAGCAGGGTTTAAATTTCACAGTAATTATTTAACAAAATCAAGAAATGCAAATTTTTAATAGCAGAAAGACATATTAAAATATAGCACTTTTGCACTGAAGCAGGGATTAAATTTTAAAAAAAAATTAGGAAATGCAAGTTTATAATAACTGAGAAAGACTGAAATTTTTATAAATTTGCATTGAAGCAGGGTTTAAATTTCACAAAAATTCTCTAACAAAATAACGAAATGCAACTGAGAAAGACTGAAATTTTTTCACTTTTGCACTGAAGCAGGGCTTGAATTAAAAAAAAAAAATTTAAATCAGAAAATGCAAGTTTGTAATCATAGATAAAGACTGAACTTGTGGGACTTTTACACTGAAGCAGGTTTTAAATTTCACAGAAATTCTTGAACAAAAAATGCCTGAGCAATCTTCTCCAGAATTATTGTACCATTTATATTCTCAGAATTAAAAACACGGACGATGTTGTTCCCCCGTAATGCTACTAAGGTGGGTCGTTTGCATACGGTACTGCTCTCCTACTTAATGAACATTCTCGCTCAGGATTTTCACTCTTTGGAACAAATGAATTCCTATATACATATAAATGAGTCCCGGACGGCAGAAGGAAGTTCATTGCGTATTTAGATGTTTTTTTAAAGGGCTCACAAAGCTCTGACTGTCTTTTGTCTCTAAGTTTTTTTTTGTTTATACATTTATTTACCGAGGCTTTGATGGAATGTTTTTTTTTTTTTGTGTGTGTGTGGTTTTGAAATTAAGGTGCTTTGTTGGAGGGTATGTTTTTCTTATGAACTTTTATTTTATAATGATTTATTGTTAAGTGTATGGCGTCAGGGTGTTGTTAAATTATATATATATATATATATATATATATATATATATATATATATATATATATATTATACATATATATGTATATATATATGTAATGTATATATATGTATATATATATATATATATATATATATATATATATATATATATATGTGTGTGTATATATGTATTTTTTTATTTTGCTCCTTTGACAAATTATGTCAGCTAATAAATTTATTTCAGAATAATTAACCATGCTTGCTAAATAAGTAACTGTCCTTCCAAAAATAAGGTATTGATTTTACAATAAAAGCAGTATTATATCTATGTCACGAATTCCTTCCTTCAATTAATTTACCATGTTTTTAGTTTTCTGCAAAAGAAAACTAGTGTGCCGGCTTTGTCTGTCCGTCCGCACTTTTTCTGTCCGTCCTCGGATCTTAAAAACTACTAAGGCTAGAGGGCTGCAAATTGGTATGTTGATCATCCCCCCTCCAATCATCAAACATACCAAATTGCAGCCCTCTAGCCTCAGTAGGTTTTATTTTATTTATGGTTAAAGTTAACCACAATCGTGCGTCTGACAACGCTATAGAACAGTCCACCACTGGGCCGCGGCTGAAAGCTTCATGGTGAGCGGCTCATACAGAAAACTTGATTGGGCCGAAGAAACTCCTGCGCATTTTTTACTTGTTTTTATTTAAAGCGATTTCTCAACTGGTGTTTCATTGCCAAAACAAATACTGCTCACAGATAAAAAAGTAAAAAAAATCAAATAAAATAAAAAATAAAGAGTGGAAAGGAAAACAGGTTCTGGAAAAGTGTGGGACTGCGGAGTGCAGTGTCTGGGTCATAATTTAAAAAAAAAAAAGAAAATATTGAAAACTGTAATGCAAACATGGCATGACGTATGTGGTGCATGACATTTTGGAGGGCATTGGAACAAATCGTGGAAGCTGCACATTACGTTAAAGTGGAACTAGTATTTTGATTTTTTTTTTTTTTTTTTTTTTTTTTTTTGTAATGCAAAGGCCAAAGATGGCGGCAGCCCGGTGTTCTTTTATTGCCCAAGTCGTGAGATGGAATATAAAGAATTAATAAATAAATGAAATAAGTTGAGGATTAAAACATATGGAATGGTTTGAGTTATGGAAAATGGAAGTATGTAGAAAGTCCGCAAATTAGTGGCAGTAATAGGAAAAAAGAATGATTAATCTTTGTAATTCAAGGATTA
>JANJGK010000037.1:2798114-2800614 GCA_039081455.1 Macrobrachium rosenbergii
CCAACAAAGGAAAAAAAAAAGACTGAGAAAAGGTTGCCGTGATTAAAGAGATCGTGCACTTTTTAACGGTAATGTTTTTTGATGTGGTATTTCTAATAGATTGTAATATTTCAGGTGTTGAATGGCCTCCATTTCAAAAGATATATTATACCAGATTGGCCAATTTATGCTGGAAAGTGTCAGATCTCATTCATGTTTTGTGTCCATAAGATATGAGGCTGGTAATCTCATTCTGACCATGTACAAATATACAAATATAAACCAACACACACATACACAAACACACACACACACACATATATATATATGTGTGTGTGTGTATGTGTATGTGTGTGTGTCTGTATATGAATGCAAGTGTACCCAGCGTTTTCATTTTGAGGAAAGCATAAGGCATTAAGCCATACTAAGCCAAATATTATTTTATAGTAAAAACACCGATATATTAGCTTTTTCATCTTCAAAGTGCACATAGTGACACAGGGTATTCTAGATGCCTGTGGCCTTCAGGACAAACCATTTTCACAAATACAGTTTTGGTGCGACATGAATAAAGTAAAATGCGCCATTCGAGCTGTCACAAGTGACAAATCGCGCAGCTGTTTTCCTATTTGGCGTGTCATTGTTATTTTTTGTTTGTTATTTATTCAGTGTGTTGGTACTCGTTTTATTATGCTTAGGATGGTATGTTGTTATTTTTTAGCTTTCTGTAAAAGGAAACTATTGTGCCGGCTTTGTCTGTCCGTCCGCACTTTTTTCTGTCCGCGCTTTTTGTATCCGCCCACAGATCTTAAAAACTGCTGAGGCTAGAGGGCTGCAAATTGAGATGTTGACCATCCACCCTCCTGTCATCAAACATACCAAATTGCAACCCCCTAGCCTCAGTAGTTTTTATTTTATTTAAGGTTAAAGTTAGCCATAATCTTGCTTCTGGCAACGATATAGGACAGGCCACCACCGGGCAGTGTTTAAAGTTTCATGGGCCGCGGTTCATACAGCATTATACCGAGACCACCGAAAGATAGATCTATTTTCGATGGCCTTGATTATACGCTGTAGCGGCTGTACAGAAAAGTCGATTGCGCCGAAGAAACTTCGGCGTATTTTTTTACTTGTTTGCTAAAATTCTAAAGAATTTTAATCATTATTTTTCCACTTACCACCATTCTCAGAGATGTTCCTAATTTTGTCATAAATCGTAAAAAACTAAAAGTCTAGATCTGTTCACGAAGGAAAGACTTTTAATACTTCTGCATATGTCTGTTGTAATCCCAAATTAAATAAAAGCCTAGATAAAGGTAAAAATTAAAAAAAATTTTGATACGTCGGCATATACCTGTTATAATCCCATATGAAGTCTAGATTAATTGAAAATTTAAAGACTTTAATGCTTCGGCACATGCCTGTTGTAGTCCCAGGTAAACAAAAAGTCAAGACCAGATAAAACATAAATGACTTCAATACTTCGGTATATTCCTACTATAATCCCAAACAAAAAAAAGTCTAGATCGGTTCACAAATTAAAGACTTTATCTAATACTTCGGCATATGCCTGTTGTAATCCCAAATAAACAAAAAGTCTGGATCGGTTCACAAATAAAAGTCTTTATTACTTCGGCATATGCCTGTTGTAATAAATAAGCAAAAAGTCTAGATGGGTTCACAGATAGAAGACTTTAATACTTCGGCATATGCCTGTTGTAATATCAAATAAACAAAAAGTCTAGGTCGGTTCACAAAGAAAAGCCTTTAGTACTTTGGTATATGCCTGTTGTAATCGTAAATAAACAAAAAGTCTAGGTCGTTCATAAATAAAGACTTTTGTACTTCGGCATAAGGTTGCTGCAGTCTCAAATAAGCAACTAGTCTCGATTGGTTCTCTAATGTAGACTTTAATACTTCTGCAATGTTGTAATCGCAAATAAACAGAAAGTCTAGATCGGACCCGAAATAAAAACCTTTAATACTTCGGTATATGCTTGTTATAATCCCAAGTAAAAGGTCTACATTAGCTCGCAAATTAAGACTTTAATACTTCGACATATGTCTGTTGCAAAGTCTAGATTAGTTCGAAAATTAAGATTTTAATACTTAGACATATATGCCTGTTGTAATGTAAATAAATAAAAAGTCTAGATCGGATAAAAAACAGACTTTAACTAACACTTCCGCTTATGCCTCTCTCTCTCTCTCTCTCTCTCTCTCTCTCTCTCTCTCTCTCTCTCTCTCTCTCTCTCTCATCCTTACAAACGACCCTCCCCCTATCACTTCACTTCGCGAGAGAGAGTGAGAGAGAGAGAGAGAGACTTCCGGATCTCTCTCTCTCTCTCTCTCTCTCTCTCTCTCTCTCTCTCTCTCTCTCTCTCTCTCATATCCATACAAACGACCCCCATCACTTCATCAACAAATTGAGCTCACTTGATATTCCAACCAGAGATATTAAGTTATCGAGGCCTCAGCGCCGGTCGGGTATTCATAAACGTCCCAAATGATGTTGTTCCGA
>JANJGK010000037.1:2805614-2813412 GCA_039081455.1 Macrobrachium rosenbergii
GTTAGAGAGGGTGCAACGTCAGATGGAAGAAAGAGAATATGAACGGAGGTACAGTAAAAAGAATGAAGGAGGTTGCAGCTAGGGGCCGAAGAGACGCTGCAAAGACCCTAAGTAAGTCTTACAGTGCACCACGTGAGGTGCACTGACGCCCCCCCCCCCCCCCCCCGAGATGAGATGAGCTGTTAAAAGTATCTTATCTCTTTTTATTTCTTAAATGTATATGAATTTGACGAATAAAAAAAGAACGAAAAATCTAAATTTTCCGTCAAAAATGAAATATAAAAGAAAAAAAATGCTGCTTATCTTTTCCGTCATATATTCAGATTTGACCATGGGCGAAAACTAAAAGTAACAAATTTTTGTCAATTTTGTTCGTGGATGATTTGACGCGAAAATAGAACAACGAAAAAATAAATTATTTTCAGAAAATGTAGGCCATTGGGATTTCCTCAGACGCGAAAATAAAAGCAGGCAAAAAAAAAGATATTTATTTATTTATTTATTTCGATTCTCTCCAACACTAAGTAAAAAAACAAAGAATCTTTCATCATTTACCTCAGGCGCGAAAATAAAAGCTGGCAAAAAAGGTATTTATTTATTTGGAATCTCTCAAACGCTAAAACAAAAGTAAACCATCTTCCTCTTTTTACCTCAGACGCGAATATAAAAGCATGCAAAAAAGATATTTATTTATTAGTTTGGAATCTCTCAAACCTCAAAGCAAAAGTAAACAATCTTTCATCTTTTAACGCAGACGCGAAAATAAATGCAGTAAAAAAAAAAGATATTCATTCATTTATTTTGACTCTCTCTACCCCTCAAACAAAGTAAACAATCTTTCTCTTTTACTTCAGACGCGAAGATAAAAGCAAACCAAAAAAACATATCTTTTTATTTGTATTTTCCCAAACGCTAAAATAAAATGTACAATACTCTTTCCATTTTTGCCATTTTCAGTAATACGCCAGAATTTCCCAGCCTCAAAAATAGCAGAAAATAAAGAGGAAAACTTCATAGAGCTTTTGATAGATGCAGTAACACGCGCGGCCTCGGGAGTCATCTATGAAATGCGAAAATAAATGGCGAGTCATAACACGTACTTGTCAAGTTCATAATTCGCGTCTTTTACTCTCTTAACGAGCGTACCTCGACGGTGTTATGCCCAGTTTAAAGATGGGTTTATATTTCTCCAAGCGCAAGATGTCTTTGTGTTTTCATTATTTTTATGGTTTCTTGGGAGCTTGACTTGAAATAGATAGTAAATATAAAGAGATATTTCATTCTTGAGGTCTGTTACTCATAATCAAAAAAGAATTTAATGTTCATAAATGCGAGAAAGAACATATTATAAAAAATAATGTATGTAGATATTATTTGATAGTGAATTTTATCGACGACTTTCTTTTAGTATAATAAATAGTATTCATGTTTTGTAAGAACTTGGACTTTTATGTTAAGAAATCGAAAAACTATTCCTGTTAATGGGGCTCCTAAGTGTAGAATTGTTTCTTTCAGAGAATTAATTAGAATTATTTATGGTTGTAGATGCTGTAACATATTTAAAGGACTGAATATTATCTACTATTTTATGATATAATAATATCTATTTTATATATTGCAAGTATGCTCATTGAGTACTGATAAGTATGTTGGGTTACGAACTTGCTTTGCTAGACAATATGCTAGAGTCCAGTGCTTCTCAACCAAGGGGGAATTCCAGAGTTTCGGGGCGGTGGGGGTGGGGGGATTGTGACCATAGATTGGCAGGCTCAAACTGGCTCTAGGACCACACAAAACGCAGTGTGCATCGGTACGCACTACTGAGAGGTCACGCTGGGCTTCCTCTCCGCTAGCTTGTGTGTTTGTGTTAGTATTTTGCTGCATATTATTATTTGGATTGCACCTTTTGAGGCAGACAATTTTGGAAAGGGGGGAGGGCGAATGACATTCTGACATATGGTGAAAGGGTGCATGGGCCAAAAAAAGCTTGAGAACCACCGTGCTATACAGTAAATCTAGGGAGGAAACGACCAGTAGGGGGTTAGTGCCGTCAATGCATCTCATGCGGTGCACTGTATGCATTACGTAAGGTTCTTTGCAGTGTGCCTTCAGCCCTCAGCTGCAACCCCTTTCGTTCCTTTTACAGTACCTCCTTTCGTATTCTCTTTCTTCCATCTTACGCTCCGCCCTCTCCTAACAATTGATTCACAGTTCAACTGCTAGGTTGTCCTCCTGTTACACCTTTCAAACCTTTTACTGTCAATTGCCGTTTCAGCGCTGAATGACCTCATAGGTCCCAGTGCTTGGCCTTTGGCCTAAATTCTATATTCAATTCAATTCTAGGGAAGGAATGGGAATGAAAAAAAATCACTATAGTCTGCCTTTTTATAGCTGACGTTAAATATCCACAGCGTATATCGCTGTAACCAGTGGTGGGCCCTGTAGTCGTCCAATGTATTTCATGTAACAGTCTCTACGATTTCTGTTGTTGCCCATGGCTGTGTCGGTAGTCGTCCAGGATGTTTCATGTAACAGTCTCTGCAAAGTCTGTTGCTGTCTTTTGCTGAATCGGCAAAGAGCAGAGATTGATTTGATGCAACGTGAGTAATTTCATTCCCTCCGCATTTAGCGATACGTAAAATGCAACCTTTGCCGCGTTATCGTACCAGAAACACTCGTATAATGCAATAGTTCCGTCTTCCATTTCTTATTGTTAATAAAAACGTACTTTACAGCATTTTAGTAATAGAATCACATTCTTTATCGCCGTCCTTATTTCGGATTCCAAGAGCATTTGAGATTCTCTTCATCATTCGCGTGATTCTGCTTTACATAACTCAGGGATTCAAGGACGATTCTAAATCGTTAGGTACCGCCGGGGACTCGATTTCGGGGGAACGGATTGTGGGGGGTTAGTGAGGCAAATGAATCGCGTATGTATTGCAAGTCGAAAAGGCAGGAGCTTCTGATGGCAATCTAAAAGAGTTGCCAGGTATTGCCATGAATCCGAATCGATGTTTGACAGATTTGAGAAGGAATGGCGTCGGAGAAAATGAAACGTTTCCTTTTTAATTTTATGATTTTAAAAGCCCGTGATGTATTAGACGAAACACAAAGATCAGCGTGATTTGGATGTGAGTTATGAGTTAATAAAAATCTGATTTAAACGGGGGGTGGGTGGGTGGGTTGCGAATTGTCAGAGAGAAATTCCGTCAATTATACTAGGAAATTCTAGATTTGGTCTAAATTATTTTCAAATGAAGCCATTTTAAATGGAAGGAGTCGCTTCATAAAGATTTATTTCGTCTATTATAACTGCTGTTGTGGCATATATTTTTTTTTATCTGATTTTATAGCCTTGTGTAAATCTGGTTGATCTGTTGTCTAGTGATCAATAAATTGGTTTTGACAAAAACAGAAAATTGCCTCAATTTGAAAAAAAGATCAAACAGTTGGAATAGATTATTATTGTGTCTGATGACAAAAAGCTAAAGCAGAAAAAAAAATATTCCGGGTCTATATGAAGCACTTAAATAGGTGCTTTATTTAAGTGTCATTTATTGAAAATATTTTCTTTAAATGATGACGGACACTTTGATCAGCTGGTTTTCTTTGTCAAGTTGTATATAAAACCGACTATTACATTTTATTTACCTAATTACTTTGTCCAATTGTAAGTAGAGCCTACTATTACATTTTCGTCAGCTGATTATCTTTGTCAGAATATATGTTGCACCTGCTATTCCATTTTCATCAGCTGATTTCCTTTGTCAGATTATGTCACATCTATATTGAATTTTCATCGGCTGATTTTCTTCGTTAAATTATAGGTCTCACCTTCAAGTACATTTTCATCAGGTGATTTTCTTCGTTAAGTTATATGCAGCACTTTTATAATTTCATCACCTGATTTCCGTAGTTAAATAATATGTCTCACCTACTATTACATTTTCATCCCCTGATTTTCATTGTTAAATTATATGTCTCACCCGTTATTACATTTTCATCAGCTGATTTTCATTATTAAATTATATGTCTCACCTGCTATTACATTTTCATCAGCTGATTTTCATTATTAAATTATATGTCTCGCCTGCTATTACATTTTCATCACCTGAGTTTCATTGTTAAGTTGTATGTCTCACCTGCTATTACATTTTCATCACCTGAGTTTCATTGTTAAGTTGTATGTCTCACCTGCTATTACATTTTCACCACCTGAGTTTCATTGTTAAGTTGTATGTCTCACCTGCTATTACATTTTCATCACCTGAGTTTCATTGTTAAGTTGTATGTCTCACCTGCTATTACATTTTCACCACCTGAGTTTCATTGTTAAGTTGTATGTCTCACCTGCTATTACATTTTCACCACCTGAGTTTCATTGTTAAGTTGTATGTCTCACCTGCTATTACATTTTCATCACCTGAGTTTCATTGTTAAGTTGTATGTCTCACCTGCTATTACATTTTCATCACCTGATTTTCATTATTAAATTATATGTCTCACCTGCTATTACATTTTCATCACCTGATTTTCATTATTAAATTATATGTCTCACCTGCTATTACATTTTCATCACCTGAGTTTCATTGTTAAGTTGTATGTCTCACCTGCTTTTACATTTTCATCACCTGAGTTTCATTGTTAAGTTGTATGTCTCACCTGCTATTACATTTTCATCACCTGATTTTCATTGTTAAATTATATGTCTCACCTGCTATTACATTTTCATCACCTGAGTTTCATTGTTAAGTTGTATGTCTCACCTGCTATTACATTTTCACCACCTGAGTTTCATTGTTAAGTTGTATGTCTCACCTGCTATTACATTTTCATCACCTGATTTTCATTGTTAAGTTGTATGTCTCACCTGCTATTACATTTTCATCACCTGAGTTTCATTGTTAAGTTGTATGTCTCACCTGCTATTACATTTTCATCACCTGATTTTCATTGTTAAATTATATGTCTCACCTGCTATTACATTTTCATCACCTGAGTTTCATTGTTAAGTTGTATGTCTCACCTGCTATTACATTTTCATCACCTGATTTTCATTGTTAAGTTGTATGTCTCACCTGCTATTACATTTTCATCACCTGAGTTTCATTGTTAAGTTGTATGTCTCACCTGCTATTACATTTTCATCACCTGATTTTCATTGTTAAATTATATGTCTCACCTGCTATTACATTTTCATCACCTGAGTTTCATTGTTAAGTTGTATGTCTCACCTGCTATTACATTTTCACCACCTGAGTTTCATTGTTAAGTTGTATGTCTCACCTGCTATTACATTTTCATCACCTGATTTTCATTGTTAAGTTGTATGTCTCACCTGCTATTACATTTTCATCACCTGATTTTCATTGTTAAGTTGTATGTCTCACCTGCTATTACATTTTCATCACCTGAGTTTCATTGTTAAGTTGTATGTCTCACCTGCTATTACATTTTCATCACCTGATTTTCATTGTTAAATTATATGTCTCACCTGCTATTACATTTTCAACACCTGAGTTTCATTGTTAAGTTGTATGTCTCACCTGCTATTACATTTTCATCACCTGATTTTCATTGTTAAATTATATGTCTCACCTGCTATTACATTTTCATCACCTGAGTTTCATTGTTAAGTTGTATGTCTCACCTGCTATTACATTTTCATCACCTGATTTTCATTGTTAAATTATATGTCTCACCTGCTATTACATTTTCATCACCTGAGTTTCATTGTTAAGTTGTATGTCTCACCTGCTATTACATTTTCATCACCTGATTTTCATTGTTAAGTTGTATGTCTCACCTGCTATTACATTTTCATCACCTGAGTTTCATTGTTAAGTTGTATGTCTCACCTGCTATTACATTTTCATCACCTGATTTTCATTGTTAAATTATATGTCTCACCTGCTATTACATTTTCATCACCTGAGTTTCATTGTTAAGTTGTATGTCTCACCTGCTATTACATTTTCACCACCTGAGTTTCATTGTTAAGTTGTATGTCTCACCTGCTATTACATTTTCATCACCTGAGTTTCATTGTTAAGTTGTATGTCTCACCTGCTATTACATTTTCATCACCTGATTTTCATTATTAAATTATATGTCTCACCTGCTATTACATTTTCATCACCTGATTTTCATTATTAAATTATATGTCTCACCTGCTATTACATTTTCATCACCTGAGTTTCATTGTTAAGTTGTATGTCTCACCTGCTATTACATTTTCATCACCTGATTTTCATTGTTAAATTATGTCTCACCTGCTATTACATTTTCATCAGCTGATTTTCTTCGCTGAATTATGTTTCACTTGATATATTTTCATCACCTGCCTTTTATCGTTGAATTACATATCGCACCTGCTATTACATTTTAATCAGGGGAATTTCTTAAAATATGTCTCACCTGCTATTACATTTTCACCAGCTTGATTTTCTTCGTTAAATTATGTTGCACTTGCTAAAATATATTTTCATCTGCTGATTTTCTTCGTTAAATTATACGTTGCTCTTGCAATTACATTTTTACTGGCTGATTTTCTTCATCAAATTACATGTCTCACCTGCAGTTAAATTTTCATCACCTGATTTTATTTGTCGATACATATGTGGCACTGCGGTTTTATCAGCTAATTTGCTTTATCAGCTTCTATATCAGACTAAGTGTTTCCTCTGTCAGCTTTACCTTTGTCACCCGGAGCTTAGCGGTGCCATGTTTTCCATGAAACCATTATCAGGCCCGCTAATGGTGATTAGCGTTATTCGATACAAATTTAATTTACACGTTACCGACGAGTGGCACAACAGAATTCACCCTTTTACCATTAACAAATGCTGAATTGATGCTTTTCCCTTGGTTCTGCGCTGCATAATTGAGATAGTCGAACGTAGTAAAGAGAATTCTCTGAATGATGTACGAAGTATTTTCAATTTGTTTTTTATTTTTTAGCCATGAATATTTTTCACGTCATATGTTGAATGAATACACAAGTACAGCAGGCGGGAAGTATTAGACAGGATTAGATATTACTTAGTCCATATCCTTCTTATTTGCATATTACCTCCTGGGATTAGGGTATAGAGCAATCTGTAATGGACGTTTACAGATAATCCAGTTTGTTTACAGAGTAATCCTGTTTGCTTACTGAGCAATCCAATTTGTTTACAGAGTAATCCAGTTTGTCTACAGAGTAATCCAATTTGTTTAAAGAGTAATCCAGTTTGTTTACTGAGTAATCCAGTTTGTTTACAGAGTAATCTGATTTGCTTACTGAGTAATCCAATTTCTTTACTGAGTAATCCAGTTTGTTTACAGAGTGTTCCAGTTTGTTTACTGAGTAATCCAATTTGTTTACAGAGTAATCCAATATGTGCACTGAGTAATCCAATTTGTTTATAAAGGTAAATGAACTTGACTTATGTATATTTACGTATACATACAAATCATATCTAGCGAGAATTAGGCTATGGCGCTTGAGCTACGAATGTGGGAAGTAGTTACCTGTTTTCAGATTTCATTTATTAATTTTTTTTTACAAGCGTTTTGTTACAAATTCCAATTCAGGTTTGTCCACGGCATTCTTAGGGGTTACATTTTTACTTGACAACAGAGAGAGAGAGAGAGAGAGAGAGAGAGAGAGAGAGAGAGAGAGAGAGAGAGAGAGAGAGGGAACGTATATATATATGTGTTTGTGTGTGTATATATATATATATATATATATATATATATATATATATATATATATATATATATATATATAGAGAGAGAGAGAGAGAGAGAGAGA
>JANJGK010000037.1:2813512-2821012 GCA_039081455.1 Macrobrachium rosenbergii
TAACTATTAATGAACGTTTGCATTTTCTCAGGCTCTTTATATTTGTGCGTTATATATGTTTAATGAAATCCTTCATTGTAGGTCACGATTGAGAGAGAGAGAGAGAGAGACGTATGATTTCACGTTGTGGTGAACGTGTGACGATTATTTTGACGTAAGCGTACGCCAGTAGGTGTTATACTAATGGCCAGCTTTAAAGTAGGTTTACCATTCATATTTGGTGAACAATTATATATATATATATATATATATATATATATATATATATATATATATATATATATATATATATATATATATATATATATACTGTATATATATATATACATATATATATATATACATATATATATATATATATACACACACACAGTATATATACATATATGTATATATATATCAACATACAATCACGTGTGGACCAGAAATTAATTTCTGACTCACATCGAGATCTCAATTGAAAGACGAGGCAGCTGCCAACTAAGCCACACAAGTGGTACTCAGCTTCCAACTTCTTTTATAACTTGTGTGGCTTGGTTGGCAGCGGTGTCGTCTTTTAGTTGAAAGACCTGGGTTATTATTCGGAAGTTGACGTAAATGGTTCATCAGTGATATTATTATCCATTGCGTCAGTTAATAATAGTTTAACAGGGGTGTTAAAATGCAGGAAACTGAGTTAAAAATTTTGATTCAAGAAAATTAAAATAATACATACAGTATATACTGAAAACCCACACATTTCTTCCTTCTTTACTCTTTTTCATGGTGTCCTCTGGTCTGGGCTAGAAAAAGGGCACTTGGTTTACCATCCCATTGGCCTCTGCTGGTGCTTTGAAAAATTATATAAATAATATTATCATTTTCCTGTGTCGTGTCAGGTACGGTTTTGTTTTGGAAATATTTTTGTAGTACGACATAACGTGTAATGCGATTTTTCCGCGGGTTTGCAACATCCAGGGGTGATTAATTTACTGTACCAGTTTCATGTGTGGATTATTTTTTGGAAACATTATTGTAATACAGTATGAAATAATGTAATATGACTTCCATGTAGTTTACAGTAATCTGACGTGAATACCTATTAGTTCCCTGCTTTTCGTCGGTATGATATTTTCTGCTATTTGCAGTATTCTGACTTGAGTCTCTATATATACATCTCAGTTTACTGCGTCTCGCAGGATATGCAAACGTCGATATCGTCTGCGCAGTAAAAGTTGCAATTGGATTTCCCGAGAGTTCCTGTGGCTTTTCCTCAGGTCGTTCGGAATAGTAATGCCGAAAATATCCCAAAATATCCTGTACCTCTGCCCCGTTGTTGGGTATTTTGGGAATTCACTTTCTCCTTGGTATCTCGGTTTCGTAAGACGTCTTGATCTATTTACTTGGGGTTCAAGGTTTCTGGAAATGTTTGAAGGATTTTTGGTTTTTAAGTTTGGACCAGAGTGCTAAAAAAGAGACTGAAGTGCGGAGGAATAATGGAATACGTTTATTGTAATTTTTTCTTGTGTATTGTATTAAGTAGTACCTTTAGAATTGAATGAAACTATTCTCAGTTTTGTAATCTCTCTCTCTCTCTCTCTCTCTCTCTCTCTCTCTCTCTCTCTCTCTCTCTCTCTCTCTCTCTCTCCAGGATTTTTTTAAAGTTTGAACAAGAAATCTAAAAACACAATAGTAAAGAGGAATGATGAAATGCGTTTATTGTCGTATTTTTTAGTATATTGGCAGTAACCTTTATACTACATGGTGCTCTCTCTCTCTCTCTCTCTCTCTCTCTCTCTCTCTCTCTCTCTCCTCTCTCTCTCTCTCTCTCTCTCTCTCTCCAGTTTTTACAGCTCGTGAAGGCTTGCTGATTGATGGGTCTTGGGTATGAAATATCCCCTGGAATTTTTTTTAGTCCAAGATGAATTTTTTGGGGTAACATTTGGGGTAGAGCCTGTAGGATTTAGTAATTGAAAAAATGACAGGAGCTTAAAAATAAGGTAGGCTTTTGTTGGTACTTCAACTATAGTTCAAAAGTTCGTGCAAAAGAAATTAATATATACGAGTATATATATACGTGTGCGTGTGTATGTATGTATATATGTATGTATGTGGATATATGTAGGTATGTGTGTTTGTGTGTGTATATATATATATATATATATATATATATATATATATACACAGATATATATGATGTGTGTGTGAGAGAGAGAGAGAGATGGAACTCGGGTACAGATGATTTACCAAGAAGCATTTAAGATAAATATGTTAATTTGCCGAAAAATACTCATTTATTCACATGAATCTTTAATGTCGTGTTGGTTCAATTTGCAAAGGGCGAATTTGTGCATTGACCTGTTTTCACCAAAAAAATAAAATCGTGCAATATTATATTCTTCACTGTGAAATTTTAGGTTGTTTTCATGCCCACAAAACTTGATTAATTAATTATTTCGTCACCACCTCGTAGCCTACCTGGTCTGCCAAAATGCAAAATAACGTCACTGGCGGAATAAAGGTCACCTCGCTTTTCATATTCCCAGGTTTCCATCCTCTTTAATCAGACTGTGCAGGGGACCTGGAGAGCATTACCTAGCTTAGATTCTTTGGCGTATATTTTATTTGCACTTGATATTGTGACATTTTCTGTAGGTCACGGTTTGAAACTTAAAGCTGTCCACGTCTATTTTGAGGGGAAGTTCGAGGCAAGACTTCAAAAGGGGCGTCCGCTGTCGATAAATATTGGAGTGGATTTGGGCTCCTTGATTCATATGATGATGATGCTTCAGGGGAATGACGTATTGTCCCTTTCGTGTGTTTTTTTTTTTATTTGTTTTTATTTGCTTGGGTCGAATAAATTCATAAAGTTGCTCGTCCAGCCAGCTTAATTTCAGGTAAGATAAAGGGGAAGGGTAAGAGTAAAAAAAAAAAAATGTAAAGGAAAGTTTCTGGTCATTGCTGTGGAGCTGGTAACCTTCTCCTCCTCAACATTCATAGTTGAGAAAGTTGCAACGGACCGCAGGTCCGATTAAAGCAGTTGTTTGTTGCTTTAATCGGACCTGCGGTCTGTTGCAAGTTTCTCAACTATGAATGTTCAGGAGGAGACGGTTACCAGCTCCACAGCAATGACCAGAAACTTTTCCTTTACATTTTTTTTTTTTACTCTTACGCTTTCCCTTTATCTTACCTGAAATTATGCTGACTAGACAAGCAACTGTATGAAGTTATTCGACCCAAGCAAAGGAAAACAAATAAATGAAATAAAAACACACGAAAGAAACAATGCGTCATTCCCCTGAAGCACCGGATGGGTCTACACCTGACATTTCTGTAACGAATGTATCATACATTAATGCAGACAGTTCTAGCTGTGACGCCTCTTCATGACCCTTGCTATCCTGGTGTCAATGACCTCGGAGTTACAGTAGATGTTACTGATGATTCTTTAACATAAATGCAGTAGGATTAAGATCTTGTATCAAGCTTAGCTAACATTTCTAGATCGTGTTAAGTTACTCAAAAAACTGTTCCTAAAACGTGGGCTTGTTTAATGTAACCTAATTGTAGATGACTTTTTTTCCCAGTCGAACAGTATAATGGAAGTGAATTTTTTAGGGGAAAAGCTTGATTTCTAAATTTGATGTATTTTAATTAAATCTGTAATATATCGCCTGTAGTTTCTAGTTATGTTTGTTTTGTTATTTTGATTTGCGTAAGTTAAATAATTTAGGTAATATTTTTTTTATTTCACAAGCTATTGTTTGCTGTTATTCGTCCCTCCAGAATTATTCCTCGATATTGCAAGAAAGTTTTTGATCAGTGATAAACCATAATCATCACGCAGAACTTGGTCACCCTCGTTGCATCATTCTCTCTGTTCAGAATAAATATTGATCTGAGGAATGAGTTCTGTTTTGGTACACGTTCGTATTTGAGGGTAACAAGTGTACTCAAATAGTGTTTGGATAATTTCAAAGATTCTTACGGAATGTTTTTGTCTTCGTTTTGTATAGGCTTTCAGAAAGAGATGTCGAGGGGCAGTACGTGCTGAAGTAGCGCACATCATTATCTGTCAAGGACAAGTTTACCTTTTACTGGTGTGTGGAACGTTTGGGTGTCATAACTTTAAGAAATTGTGGTTTAGATATTTTCCATAGCAAATAATATCTCCAGAATGTTGATGGCCACAATGTTGTGGGAATTTATAGAGCTAACTCGTGAGCACATGCACACAATCTCTCTCTCTCTCTCTCTCTCTCTCTCTCTCTCTCTCTCTCTCTCTCTCTCTCTCTCTCTCTCTCTCTCTCTCGTACTGAATTCAAGACCGGATAAAACAGATGGGTTAAATTTGGGATAACTCTCTCTCTCAATTCAAAACCGGATAAAAGAGATGGGTTTAGGATAGGATAACCCCACTTCAAAATACAACGTGATTCTGGCGCGTATAACAAGCCGTAGCAGTCTGGGATGAGATGCATTGGGTCGCAGTGAGACCCGAGACACTAAAAGAGTGAGTGGAGGAGATATATAGCATTAAATCCGTTCATCTCGTCTCGATTTATTTTCATTGTTCTGTGCCGGCAGACTTTTGTGATGCTTTCGAGTAGGCGCTCTTAGATATCGTGGAACGCGGTCCCAATTATTCACGAGTTTTGTTGATGGCTGGGTATGAATAATACGTTCGCTGGATTGGAAGAATGAACCGGAAATGACCCGATGAACCGCAAAATTAGCCCCCTAATTTTGGAGAGATTATAATTTATATTGAGGAAAATAGGACGTGGTATTGATACTGGAATATGGAAGTTTTCGAATTGTGTCCCCTAGTGATCTTGACCAATTGCTGTTTAGGGGTCACGGGTCCAGGGCTGAAGACATGTCTAGGGAAGGGGTGGTCGAGTTAGGATAGGGTGAAGGAGCGTCCTCGCTGCAGTGAAAGTTAAGCATACCTTAGTTTAATCAGATCACTGAGCTGATTAACAAGCTCTCCTGGGGCTGGCACAGTAAAATACGTCGCAAACACATGTCGGCAACTTACCGTGCATACGTCGCAGACTGGTTTTCAACCTGTTTTGATGAGTTTTCATCTTGTTTGTAAAGTATTTGATGTGTTTTCAACCTGTTTTTGATGTATGTGATACGTTGCCGACGTGTGTTTTCACATGTTTTACTGTTGTGTGAGCGCAGCCTATCTAACGACGAACATCTATACATGGGACCCCCCATATGTGGTCCCTTATCCTAAGAAAATTGCAAATTTTACGTATATAAACAAAGGTTTTATCTTTCTTTGGTATATGGGATTTGCTGATAATCCACATAAAAATAGCCGTGATGCCCATTCTTAAGAATTGTTAGATAATTTCGCAACTGAATGCGCGACTCCCATTCCAAACAGTCGGTATTTGTTCCACCTCGTAAGACTCAAAATACACACAGCTATTGTTTACATAACAAGCCCCTCGTGTTTAGTCAGGGTACACGGTAATATGGTGGCAGTTTTTCGGGTAAATAAAACTTTCCGTCATGTTTGCCATATTTTTTGTTGTGTCGTGGTCGATGATATATATATAGATTGTGTTTGATTTTTTTAAATGTTTTCACGGCGAGATTAATTCTGAAATGAGTGTTTCAGCTGGCAGTAATAACGACGATTTATTGTTTTGTCATGTGTTGTTACAGAGGCAGAAAAAAAAGTCTGGGAAAATCCACAATAAATTGTACAGTGTATGATTGTATTCAGTTATGCAGTAGATTGGGAGAATATTTATGAAATGGGAAAATTAATCCACGTTGTCCAAGTCTTTTGTATTTTTGCGAATATTTATTTAATTATGTGTTAATATACTTTTTTTATTTGATTTATGGTGACCCCCAAATTTCGACATTCACGTATTGCAAATATTTTCATGAAAATATATTGATATACTTTTTTTATTTATTTACGATGACTCAATAATTTTTGACATTTTTTGGAAGGTATGTGGGCTTGCACTCGTAAGGCCCGGGGTTCGATCCTGGCCTACCCCCAGCAGTGGACCCAGCTAGAATTCAAAGAAAGGAACTTAAGATAACAACTTAACCCCAAAACCGGAAGGCTTAATTTTTCTGGCACCACAAATTGTTAGGAGAAATGGGGTAAGGTAACCACAAATAAATAAATAGATTAATTCATTCATTCAAACATTATTTTAAAAAATGTATAAAATCTTTGGTATAAAGACATCTTAAATGTTTTTAATTGTCATATTGTAAAATTCAATAAGATACAAAATTTATTTTTTGTAAGATACAAAATTTACTTTTTGTATTACGAAAAATACAAAATTTATTTGATTTCATTTTGAATATTTGCGTCTTATGCTACCTAAAACTCTAATGCCACAGCTGAGTATTTAAAAGGGGTTAAGTCTGCCAGGATCGGCTTATATGGGAAAGAAGAGTTCTAATCCCCTGGGATAACCGAGAGGGGACATTAGTATAAAAGATAGGGAAAGGACAGAGAGAGAAAGCCAAATCCATTTACATGGCGGTGGACTTTGGCGGGGACCTTTATAACGTTTTTGTAACTACTTAAAGACCTTTGCTCTCTTGATAGATTTGAGTCAAGATTCTGGAGAGTGAGGAATTCTATCCATTTCGTTGTGTTTCTCATATCCCTTAACCTTAACCTCAGATAGAAAGTTCATTGACATATGTCTGTAATTACTCTTTTCTCAATTATTTTTTGGGGAGAAGGTGGGGTGGCGGGGAGCCATACCCATCTCTAATTAGTCTTTCCACTTATATCTTTTTGGCGGTTGGGGGGGGTTTGGGGCAGGGGGGGGGGATTCATCTTAGCCTCTTGGTTGCCGTGCTTGTCCAAGACTCCTTTCCCTTTAAAGGCTCTGAATTAATGTTTAGCCGTTGCGATTGTCGTCCATTCTTCCCAGCTCTTAGTATTGTTGTTGTTCTGAGTCGACAGCAAAAATGACTCTCATATTAGGAATTTAAATGTCAGAGACCGTCTCTGAACAAGGAAGTCTCCCCTTTATTGATATTTTGTGAGAGGATAACAAGACTTGTCAGCGCAGCGGAGGTCGTTATTAACGTATTAAGAACGGAAAAAAAGCATTGGCGCTTATATATGAATAATAATGCACAACAATTGAGCCAAGTTACATTGTTCTTTCCAGTACTATGTGGGAGCATAGGTAATTATGCAGTTGCATTTGTTCTTTCCAGTACTATATGGGAGCATAGATAATTATTTAGAATGTGTCCTTTTTTTTTTTTTATTAGGCTGACTAACTAACTCCCATTTACGAATTATTTAGGTTTCGTTCGATTCTGCCAATAAAATCAATTCAGTCCCATCTAGGTTTTATGTAGGAATATTACTGAAATAATTAAGTTCATTATTCATATATAGGTGAAATGTAAGTATGCAATCACTTATGATATATATATATATATATATATATATATATATATATATATATATATAATATATATAAAGATAAAATCCACGAAGGAAAC
>JANJGK010000037.1:2823512-2831012 GCA_039081455.1 Macrobrachium rosenbergii
TATATATATATATATATATATATATATATATATATATATATATATATATATACACACACACACACACACACACACAGACTACAATACAGTACATTCATCACATAGAATAATAAAAAAGGTTCAAGAGTTATGGAAAACGTAAGAAGGAAGAGAACACCAAAGTTTGGCTGGAAGAAAAAAATAAGACTTTTTCGAAACGTGAAATCAAATGATGGCCGATTTACGTCAGCTTTATTGCTTTTAAAAACTTAAAAAAAAAAAAAAACCATCTTTCACAGATATAGATAAAGTTTTATTCTCCCTGCATGCGCGTTCAGGTTCTGTCTGCTTCCATCTGGATTCGGGTGCGTTTCCCTTTGAACCCTTTTTGGGATAACAAAACTCAATTTTTACAGATTGCCATGATTCAATTTTGAGGAAATGGCATTTTTGTTCCAATCGGATGTTTTTGAGTTTGTAGTTTGAATGTCTTTTTATTTGCATTTTTTTTCCCGATACAACTGCCTTCCATGTGAAGTGCTTTTTAGTTAGTTTTTAACGGTATTCATGTAAATGATGAACTTGTTGTAGTTACGCCTATTTAACCTAAATTACGGTTATTTTATCGTTGTTATTAGGATATCACGTAATTCGAAATGTTTTTCAGTTCGTTTTTAATGGTTTTTGTGTAAATGAGTATACGTTTTTATAGTTATGATACAACCTTTATTGCCGTAATTTTGATTTTGGGTCGTTGGTTTTATGGTATTACGTTATTCTAAATGAGTTCGTTTACGTGAAACAACTTTGAAAATAAGAATGAAAAATTAAATTTATAAATATCATCATACATCTCTATTTTCGTCGAACGACAAATAAAAAAAAATGGATTTTACCAACGTATGAAATACATCTTTTTTTGCCATCAGGCTCCTAATCAGTGGTTTGTTTATTTCTATGTGTTTCTTTGTTTATAGTTTTATTTCTAATCTTTACATCAGGTTTTGTTAGTTTCGCTGTTATTATTCATATTTTTCAGTTCTGGCAGTATTAATTTTTTTTTCTAGGTTTGGTATGATTAATTTTTTTCATTGATAGCAATATTATTCATGAAAATTGGTTCATCCTAACTTTTTTTTACTCGAAAATTTGTCAACAATCGCATAACTTCCGTGATAGCAATATTATTCATGAAAACTGGTTTATCCTAACTGTTTATTACTCGAAAATTTGTCGACAATCGCATAATTTCCATCATCTACTGTCGGTCACGTCACGCGCTGAACAGATGCAATTGCCTGTCTTATCTCTCTCTCTCTCTCTCTCTCTCTCTCTCTCTCTCTCTCTCTCTCTCTCTCTCTCTCTCTCTCTCTCTCTCTCTCTCTCTCTCTCTTTGCCGTTGATGTTAATGGAGGTTCATTAAGAAATATTTTTCTGTCGGCAGAAATGCATCAAAATAGCACGCGGAACAAAAATACATTTCCGCAAAATGTTTGTTGTCGGTTTTGATTTGCAAAGTAGTGGGAGTTTGATATTTTCTCTCTCTCTCTCTCTCTCTCTCTCTCTCTCTCTCTCTCTCTCTCTCTCTCTCTCTCTCTCTCTCTCTCTCTCTCTACTACGTTTTTAGGAGCTAATAAGAATCATGTGGAGTATTATATTCACACGTAAAATGGAGAGAGAGAGAGAGAGAAGAGAGAGAGAGAGAGAGAGAGAGAGAGAGAGAGAGAGAGAGAGAGAGAGAAATAATGTGCATTAAATTTTTAATTAGTAAATCAGTTTTTCAATTTTCCCCTAACGAATGTCTACCATTAAATTAGGATATGAATCAAGATACCAAACTCCAAAATCTTTTAAGAAAATCCTTTATAGTTTTACTGCCTCTTGTCTAAGTTAATTGCTCAACAAGTTGGTGATTCATGATCTCTTTCCATTTAGTCTGCAGTGAGCGTTCTGTTATTGTCTTCGTTTTAGTTTTCTGTAAAAGAGAACTATTGTACCAGCCTTGTCTGTCCGTCCGCACTTTTTCTGTCCGCTCTCAGATCTTAAAAACTACGGAGGGTAGAGGGCTGCAAATTGGTATGTTGATCATCCACCCTTTAGTCATCAAACATACCAAATTGCAGCCGTCTAGCCTCAGTAGTTTTTATTTTATTTAAGGTTAAACTTAACCAGAATCGTGCGTCTGGCACCGAAACAACACAGGCCACCACGGCCGGCAGAGAGTTTCATACAGCATTATACGCTGTACAGAAAACTCGATTACGCCGAAGAAATTTCGGCGCATTTTTCACTTGTGTATTGTTATTGATGCTTTCATTATTGTCTTTTGACGGTTTTGTTACCTGTGCTTTGAAAATTAATTGTCGCTTTTGTCGTTCGTGATTGTCGTTTAATTCCATGAAAGGAAAAGTTAGAGATGAAATGCAATAAAAGGCTAGATTAAGTTCAGCAAGGTTAGGCTAGGTCATATAGCAAGGCGAAGTTAAATACTAGTGTTTTCTCACTAAATTAAGCTTTAGTCGAGTAAGACTAGGTTAGATTTCGTTGCGAGATTAGGCTTAATACTCCATTCTGCTATTTCCTCGCTTAGAGCAGGAATTCTGCGGGATATGTAATGCTGTTGTGAATTCGGATAATCCGGAAATATAGGTGGAACAATTGCTTCATAATTTCTGTGCACGAAGAACCCTGTTTCTTAAACAGCCTCAACAACTGATTTTCTGGTTACATAGCGACCCACTTAATTGTAAGGTAAGAGTTCTTCATTATCCCTGTAGAGTGCTAGACGGATATTCGAAATTACAAGAATATCCATGATATAAATCAGTGTCTCTTTCGCGCTGATGAGCCTTCTGCGAAGATGTAGGAAGCAGCTATTGAGCTATTGCTGTGGAAGTTTTACCGAATAGGGACTCACCCACGATTCATCAGTTGAAGTTTGAATGTGGCATTGATATGTTATTTGTGTGTCTGTTCCGTGATAGGGAAACTAATTGATTATATATATATATATATATATATATATATATATATATATATATATATATATATATATATATATATACATATATACATTAGGAAGTTTTCCCACATGTTTATATACATGTACATGGATGCCTCTTTATACAGGTATGTATGTATGTTACTTAGATGCATCCGTGTATATATACGGAAGCATCTATGTATACATACATACATACATACATACATACATACATACATACATACATAAAGAGTTTTCCATGTGCATGTACTGTATATAAACATGTGTGAAAACTTCCTGATAAGAACTCAGAAGATTTGGAATGCCCAGCGCACCAACCACCTACCTAAGCCCGCAAATCCGTCCCAATGGGTCGAATGCATTGATGGCGACTTGCATCAGTTAATGCAGCGAACACGGATCAATAACGTCGTATAGAAGGAATAAATAGGTGCTAACGCGCTGCCTGAGAGCAATAGCATAGCAGCATCAGTATCAGCATCAGCACCACTAGCGGTGGCACTGTGACGACACCGTTTTGTGGCGCTTTGGTTAAAGTGGTCCTGCCTGAGAATAATATGTTACTTCACCAGAGGAATCTCCTCCGGACGGCATCTTCTTCTGCGAGGACCTCCACAATCCGGCAGTGCCTCTTGCCCTGACACTCTCTCTCTCTCTCTCTCTCTCTCTCTCTCTCTCTCTCTCTCTCTCTCTCTCTCTCTCTCTCTCTCTCTCTCTCTCTCGTCAGCGAGTAAGAGGGGAGTTAGAGGGGCAGGAATGTCTATAGTTGTTGAGAGACGAGCAAGCGAGCGAGGAAAGTCTCTCTCTCTCTCTCTCTCTCTCTCTCTCTCTCTCTCTCTCTCTCTCTCTGCAGCGAGAGAGTGGGGGAGACAGAGGGGCAGGTATTAGTGTAGTTGTTGAGAGATAGATAGAGAGAAGGGGCAGGTATTGCCGTTGTTGTTTGTGAGTTTAGACGTTTCAAGTCTCTCTCTCTCTCTCTCTCTCTCTCTCTCTCTCTCTCTCTCTCTCTCTCTCTCTCTCTCTCTCTCTATGCTCGAATCCTCATGCGGACTAAAGTAAATTTACTATATGCAGTACGTTATTTTGTAATGGAATTTGAAAAATTGTCCTCTCAATTTATGTAAGGTTTTATTTTTCTCATGTCGTATGGCCTGTGTCTTGGTTAGTTAGGGATTTCTCGTAAAAGCAAATTGTGTATGATTGTATCTTACGGGAAGTTCCGTGGAAAATATGTTAGATTATGTTATTTATGATGGCGGACATATTTACATCCCAATCCCAGACTGATGATGTTTTGATATTTTGTGGACGTATCTCCTTCAATCTTTGTATATTTACCTTGTGAATTAAAGAGTCATATTTAAAATGCTTTATTGACATTTCAGATTATACTTGAAACGACACATTCAAAACGAAACGACTACGATTATTATATACTGTAAATATCATTGTCCTCTCTCTTAAGAACTGCGGAAGGAAAACCATAATAAGTTCTACGTAATTGCTCACCGAGAAGAGTCAAGATGTAGCAGGAGAAGGGGAGGAAAGAGTTCGAAACGAAGGAGGAAGGAAGGAAGGAAGGAAGGAGCTCGTGTCGAGACGAAGGCGGTGTCGAATCGGTAGGGGCGTCGAAAGTGGTGGTGGGCGTTATAGAGTGTTTACCTAAGAACGCTTACGGTGGAGACTCGTTCAATGCACATGTATGGGTTGGGAACGCCATAAGCAAGCCACAGTTTAACGCCAGGCTTTCCACTGACCGCCGTTCGGAAGGAATGGTCGTGGCGTGTTCGAGGTCCCCTAGTTTCAGCTCCCCTCCCTCGTTTCCTCCTTATTCTTCCTCCCGTCCTTGTCCTTCCATCTCTTCTTCCTCCCCCTTCTTCTCCTCCACCCCCTCTCTCCTGCCAACGTACCCCCGTAGAACTTAAACTACGCAGTTCGGCTTGTGTACTTATCCATAAAGGGGGGCAATAGAAGTGGCGGTTTTCCGTTGAAATTTGGGTTTTTACGGGAGTTGAAACCAGTGCAGTATGTGTTTATGTATGGAAAATGGTTAACGTTCTCGAATATAGTTCGCCAGAAATGCACTTCAGCACATCCGACGAGAAATGTATGTGATGTTTCCCGTTTTCATTTTCCTTCTCTGTGATTAAAATGCTTTAGAGAAAAAAAAAAGTCCTCATGCCATTTAAGCATGGGGTAAAACGAATTGTGAACTGAATTCTCTCTCTCTCTCTCTTCTCCGGACAGACGAAAAAGATAAAAGTGATCCCGTGACAAACGATGTTAATAACGCTGAATGTCATTACCGACGATGCTGCCGTACCTTGGTGAGTTAGTGGCCTCTCTGGTGACCGAATCCGATTAGAAGCGTTCATAGTGGTGGCCATATCCCACGGCGAAAGATGACGCATCCCGCGCGTCCCGGGGTTTTGTGATCCCGAGGGGGGCTCTTGGAGTCAGCCGCACTACGGGACAGGAGTTACCCCCCCACCCCCTTTTCCTTTCTTTTACTACCACCACTACCCCCCCTCTCCGCTGGAGGCCCCACTCCCCCCACAGACTAGCTTGGGGTCATGGGCAAGAACGGCAGCGGAAAGCTCAGCCAGTGGGCCAAGATCAAGATTGTCTGTAAGGTGGTCAGGGGCAAGCTACAGAAAGCGCATACCATGGGGTATCTCACCGTCCCCGGCCAAGAGGTAAGTATGTACGTACGCACGCGCACGCACGCACACAGACACACACATTATAGATAGATAGATAGATAGATAGATGAATACATAATGTATACGTATGTAGATGTATGGTTGCATCAGCTTTTGCTTATTATGGTAGTGTTTGTACGTTGTATGTTCTTGTTAAAAAGGTTCAGTATATATATATATATACTTATAATATATATTATATATATATATATATATATATATATATATATATATAATATATATATATATATATATATATATATATATATATATATATATATATATATATATATATTTATATATATATATATATATTATATATATATATATATATATATATATATACAATATTCCTCGGAATTTATCGTGGGTTAAAAATAAAACTGGCATTTGAGATGTATGACACACTGAATACTCTCTCTGTCTCTTTGTCATGAAGTTTTTATTCAAATTACCTCTCCACTGGCAAATCAGTGCGCTTTTCTTTATTTCGCCCTCCTTATAATCACATTAAGTGGATCCCCTTTTGTTTCTTATGTTTATTTTTGTTTTTTTCACAAACAACGATCTTCCTTTATTTCTTTGTTGCCTTATCGGTCCATTCCTCATTTCCTTTCTTTTATTCAGTCATGCATATTAGAGTGTAATAATAAATTCATGTGGTTCATCATTTAATTTTTTTTTTCTCTTTGTAAATTTCTGGTTAATTGCATTTCACTTTTAATTAAAAACATTGAATTGGCCATTGTTCTTGGACTGGTATTCCGAATTTAGTCAGGTGCCGTCATTCATCTGTGAATGTAACTGAACAGACCTCACAATAGATATACTTTCTGGTACATTAAATCCTTTATCGATTGCTCTCCGACGTTAACTTACAATGTAAGTGGTCTTTACAATGGGGTGGGATTTGTGGCCAAGTTTAACAGTGGTAAAGTCTACGGATATCTTCCATCACGTTTAACTATTGCTGTATTCTCTTGGCTTGCGTGATGGTAATTTTTTGCGTTTGATATCCTTCGAAACTACTGATTTGCCAGTGAAGAAGTAATTTGAATATAAACTTCATGACAAAGAGACAGAGAGTGTATTCAGAGTGTCATACATCTGAAATGTCAGCATTTTAGCATTTTAGAATTTGATTATTTGTAATCCTAGGAACTATTGGATAACATGACTTAAAAGTGTCTCGCTTTAATATTTTAACAACAGCATTTCAGCTTGTATAGAAATATAAGGATTTTAAAATTACAATTTGTGTAGCATAGGTTGTGGTTCTCTCTCTCTCTCTCTCTCTCTCTCTCTCTCTCTCTCTCTCTCTCTCTCTCTCTCTCTCTCTCTCTCTCTCTCTCTCTCTCTAGAGAATTAATTGTAAGGCTATCTAACGTAAACAAATATCGGTGATTGTATGAAATTATATTTATAAAAGTTCTAATATACTACAATATTAATCTTCTCTGGATATTTTCTCTCCGGAGCTCACATCTAGCAGTGGTTTTAAGAGTTAAACGCTATCAGGAAATTTATGGTAGCACATATCCCATGTTGTTAGGAGCTTAATATGCTTTCTGAAGCTTCTCCTCTATAACGAACTCGTGTCGTATCTCCCGTACACCTGACGAGCTTCGTTCCTCGCTTAAAGCTTCACCAAGCTCAGTTTCACTCAGTGCTTCCTTTAACACATTTCTCTGAACCGTTGCTTCATATTTTATTTTCCTCTGCATGAACTTCTTTGGTCATTGTCCATCAATACATCATTTATCTTATTTTTCCATTATACTTTTTGCTTTTTTAATTTTTATTCGTTGGCCCCTA
>JANJGK010000037.1:2836012-2838512 GCA_039081455.1 Macrobrachium rosenbergii
CATCAATGGGTTTGGGAGATATATGATTGTGTTGACACGTGTGGTTCTGTCTGGTCGTGTTAAGATACCTCGAGAACGGTGGAACGGATTCAGATGAAACGGGATGAAAACACTCATTATCTAGGGTGTGTCACTGTCTTGCAGTGGTTCTTAACCTTTTCATTACCACGCCCCCTCTAAGAGTTGGTCCTTCCCTCCACGCCCCCTTTACATCTATGAGTGAAATTTCCTCCCAGATTTAAAGGAAAATAAAAAGAAAGAAACTGCGTTTATTCTTTTGGGAATGAATTGGTGAGATATTTGACACAGTTTCTTAGCGTGGTCGAATGTTAAGAGAAAAATTATTATAATTATAGAATTTTTAATTTTTACACAGGGCTCGCGCCCCCCCCCCCTGGAAATTGCTGACGCCCCCCTGGTTAAAAATTGACAGTTATGTATATGAGCTAATCTCTATTTAATCATTTTTTATTTTGATAAATACGGACTTCCTCACTTACATAACCGTGGATTTTTACTTATTAAAAAATTGATTGCTTGACTGACTTCAGGTGATCAACTTTGGAAGGTTATCAGTGAAAGATATGACGCTTTGTTGCCAAGGAAACCATCTCGCCTCAGGGATTTTCGAGGTTACGGGATAGAGGGTCACTGTCAGGGGCAAGATGTCACTCCCAACAGAATCATTTATTTAGATACTTAATTAGTTCGGCTTCGTACTAAAAATCCTAGTCGATTAAATCTGTAATCGGTGGTGAAGAAAATTTCTAACATTTTGTCGTCATGTGTTTTTAGTATAGGTAATTGTAAACCAGTTAATGAGAGGGCTTTGTATGTAATATATGATTTCAGAAATAGTTCAGTTATCCAGTTAAGGAAATAATTTACTATCATATTAAAAGACAGTGTCGAATATTATTTATTATTATATTTCGGTAGCTGTAAAGGTTTTAATGAAGGTGAACAGTCGACATTTTAATGATATTAAGCCGTGGATTGTAGATAGAAGACGGGTTCGTGACTGTCCCCTTGGAGCATTTAATAATTCTAACTTAAGACTGTAATAAGGGCTCGAAAGAGGCGATTCGGTATGTAATACGCTGAAAGTGTAACGGGTACAAGGTGGTGAAAAAGTCTTTTTTTACGGTTCCCGAATGTTTATTGCCTTATATTGTTCCTTGTACCAACTTTTTGTTGTTGTTAATGTACCAGTATATGTGTGCTTTGTTTTATAATTTTAATATTGCACGCTTACTCACAAACTGTGTGTGTGTATATGTGTATATATATATATATATACTATATATATATATATATATATATATATATATATATATATATATATATATATATATATAATATAAATATATATCTAACATATATATATATATGAATTATATATATATTATATATATATATATATATATATATATATATATATATATATATATATATATATATATATATATATATAAAGTATTAAAGGCATAAACTTTGTATGAAGCATGCTTAAACTGGAAGTTGTGGAATAATAAGGCATCTAATTATGGCGTAAATAATTTTGGTTCCTTCGGAAAGTATTTTCCGTGTGAATTATATTTTGCATTATGTAAATTTGTGAAATTTTGCTGTACATTAATTTTAGATATCGCCTTAGAATTTTCACTGAATACACAATGCAGTAGTTACATATGTTGTTCTTTGGCTAGAAAAGCAGGCATACTGTACTCTTTTGTCCATCTTGTATCCATTATTTTTCCCTGCCTTTGTTGTATCCTCTCATTTTCACCACGTATTTATGTAGAGTCGATGACACGTGTATTGTAGTGGGTAGGCCGGTGAAGGTCAGATTGTTGAAAGCATTAAGCCTGTGGCTGTTCAAAGTCCAGGTCCTCTTTTCTATTTTATATAATATATACATATAATATATATATATATATATATATATATATATATATATATATATATGTATATATACATATATATATATATATATATATATATATATATATATATATATATATATATATGAGATTATAATGGCTTTTGTACGTGATTCATTTATCACACATTCCCACAGGCCGGTTTCGACTTTATTTCTAAGCCATTGACGAAGTTCTTCGTCAATGGCTTGGAAATAAAGTCGAAACCGGCAAGGACCTACACCCCGCCTCTTAATTTTAACCTGTGGTAATATGTGATATATATATATATATAATATATATATATATATATATATATATATATATATATATATATATATATATATAATATATATGTATATATGTGTATATATACACACAAGTATATACATACATACGGTATATGTATGCATATGTGTGTTTCTGTATG
This sequence comes from Macrobrachium rosenbergii, assembly GCA_039081455.1. NCBI lineage: Eukaryota > Metazoa > Arthropoda > Malacostraca > Decapoda > Palaemonidae > Macrobrachium > Macrobrachium rosenbergii. Next base: position 2,838,365 of record JANJGK010000037.1, read on the forward strand.
AGTGAATGCATAACACGCCTGTATAACATAGTGAGATATTTATGTCGTATGTTTTTGCATTTCAAAATGTTGCTGATTTCCACCTTGGCTTATCCTATTCTGAGTGTGGTTGATATAATCATCCACCAGCTTTGTGTCAATTTTCCGG
>JANJGK010000037.1:2839690-2842190 GCA_039081455.1 Macrobrachium rosenbergii
GTTTCATACACTTACACCGAAGGCTCCAGGAATGTCAAATCTCATTCACCTTTATCTTGCACGCAGCATTCTCGTGTCTCAGATTTTAGGAACCTTCCTCTCCATCAACTCGTCCACACCATTTGTCAAATAATTTTACCCCAAGCTGCAACTTTCTTCGTGATTCTTTCAAAGCAACTTTCTTCGTAAGTCTCTCAAAACAACTTTCTTCGAAAGTCCTTCAAAGGAACTTTCTTCCTAAGTCTCTCAAGGCAACTTCTTGTCTGCCTCGAGACTAAAAGCACTTTTGCTTCCAAGGCTTCCTTCTAGACCAGAAGCAATCTCCTTTTAAGACTCACTTTGACACAAGAAACAACTCTTTCTAAGACTTCCTTTGAGACAAAATGCAATTTCTTTCTAAGACTCCAAGAAGCAGCTTCCCTTCTAAGACTCCCTTCATATCCAGGAAGGACTGCTATTCGTAAAATTTCCTTAGAGGAAGGACACAACTTCTTAAGACTCCTTGTAAGACAAATAACAACTCTCCTTCTAAGACTCGTCTGGATACAAGAACCAGTTCTCTGTCTAATACTCCTTTTGTTTCAGTTGCAACTCACACTAAGACTCCCTTTCAGACAAAAAACCACTCTCCTCCCGAGACTCATTTAGATACAAGAACCAGCTCTCTTTCTAAGACTCCCTTCATTACAAAAAACAACTCTCCTAAGAATCACTTCGACACAAGAAGCAACTCTCTTCTTAAGACTCCTTTGAGAGAAAAAAAAAAACTCTCCCTGTAGGATTCCCTCTGAGGCAAGAAGCCACTCTCTTTCTTCTGATATTCCCCTCCAGAGAAGAAGCAATTCACCTTCTAAGACTCCCTTTGAGACAAAACAAAAAAAACTCTCCTTCTAAGACTCCCTTTGAGACAAAACAAAAATCCTTCTAAGACTCCCTTTGAGACAAAAAGAGAAAAAAAAACTCCTTCTAAGACCCTTTAAAAAAACTCTCCTTCTAAGACTCCCTTTGAGAGAGAGAAAAAACTCTCCTTCTAAGACTCCCTTTGAGAAAAAAAAAAGTCTCCTTCTAAGACACACTTTAAAAAAAACTCTCCTAAGACTCCCCTTGAGACAAAAAAAAAAGAACTCTTCTAAGACTCCCTTTGAGACAAAAAAAAAAATCTTCTAAGATTCCCTTTGAGACAAAAAAAAAAAAAAAAAAAAACTCCTTCTAAGACTCCCTTTGAGAGAGGAAAAAAAAAAAAAAACTCCTTCTAAGATACCCTTAAAAAAAAAAAACTCCTTCTAAGACTCCCTTTGAGAGAAAAAAAAACTCTCCTAAGACTCCCTTTGAGATAAAAAAAAAAATCTTCTAAGACTCCCTTTGAGACAAAAAAAAAACTCTCCTTCTAAGACTCCCTTTGAGGAAAGAAGTAACTTAAAGTCTGTTTTCTTAAAAAGAAAGACTCGCTGAGACAAGGAACGACTGTCCGTCTAAGACTCTCTGTAAGACAAGAAGCCACTTTCCTTCTTCTAAGACCCCCTCTGAGACAAGAAGCCACTTTCCTTCTTCTAAGACTCCCTCTGAGACAAGAAGCCACTTTCCTTCTTCTGAGACTCCCTCTGAGACAAGAAGCCACTTTCCTTCTTCTAAGACTCCCTCTGAGACAAGAAGCCACTTTCCTTCTTCTGAGATTCCCTCTGAGACAAGAAGCCACTTTCCTTCTTCTGAGACTCCCTCTGAGACAAGAAGCCACTTTCCTTCTTCTGCTGAGACTCCCTTTGAGACAAGAAGCCACTTTCCTTCTTCTGAGACCCCCTCTGAGACAAGAAGCCACTTTCCTTCTTCTAAGATTCCCTCTGAGACAAGAAGCCACTTTCCTTCTTCTAAGACTCCCTGTGAGACAAGAAGCCACTCTCCTTCTTCTGAGACTCCCTCTGAGACAAGAAGCCACTTTCCTTCTTCTAAGACTCCCTCTGAGACCAGAAGCCACTTTCCTCCTACTTCTGAGCCTCCTTCCAGAGAAGAAGCAATTCTCCTTCTCTCGCCTGGCCGAGATCTCCTGATATCATGTTTTATGCAACGTTCTGAGAGCGTCTAATGTCCCTTTGTCGGCCAGCCAATAGGACACTAATAAACGGTAATAGTCCCTCGACTGGACATCTGGGGCCTCTACGTTGCATCATAAACTAGGCGCCTGCAGAATCCTTTGTTAAGCTGTTGTTTGTCGTTATTTCGCTCGACTGGCTGTTAATTATAGTAAAGCATAAATTACTTTCATCCAGGAAGCTTCATTTGACAGTTGGGTTATCTTTTTTTTTCGTGCTTCTAGGAATGCTTGGTGCTTTTATTTGATTCAGTGACTCACTCTGTGACTACGTGCTTCTCTCTCTCTCTCTCTCTCTCTCTCTCTCTCTCTCTCTCTCTCTCTCTCTCTCTCTCTCTCGTTTGAGATGTTTCTTTATCTTTTTGTTTTTAGGAATATCTGTTGAATTCTCTCTACTTTTCTCTTATATTGCTT
>JANJGK010000037.1:2847190-2852190 GCA_039081455.1 Macrobrachium rosenbergii
CAGTCTAGAAACATGCCAAGTGCCATTTTTAAAATATAAATTAAATTAAAAATACTTTGGCCCAGGATGGCGCTTGGCATGTCTCTCGACTGAAAGGCTCATATATCCATTCTCCTCTGCAACTGACGGGAGAATGTATTCTTAATTTTCCACATCATTGTTATAAAAAATAATAATAATAAAATCTTTCATTTCCGTACCAGTCTGAAGAAAGCAGGGTTTTACTATCTTCATATCACTGATATAGGAGAAGTTTCTGCAATATTTGTATCATGATAGAATGATAAATAAAATATCTTTAATCCCCATATTATTGTTAGGAAGCAGGTTTCTTCTTTGTTGATATCAAGACAAGAGAAAGGATTTATATGATCTTGTCACTGACAGAAGAGCAGGTTTCTGCTACCTGCCTGTCATTGGTACTTCTGGTAGGTAAAGCATCGCACAAAGATCTCTAGACTCAAAAATCCTCATGAAGATGACGTAATATAAGCCTGTCAATGCATGTTTTTTATATAAAAAATTTGTCCTTTTGCTGACCTCAGTATTTTTTAAAAATTATTTTTTACTTCACTGATTTGAGCTTGGAGCTCTGCAAATCTTTGGTTGTCTTTTCACTTGCTTGTCGGCCTGTCGGCAGGTTTGAATTAAAACTAATGAACGTGTTATTTGTTTCAATTTTCACTTTATTCAGAGACAATTAGTTCTGCCGTGTTACAGGTCTAATTTTCATTTGTTTGTTTATCGTTTTCGTGTCGTATGTGCATTTAATGAAAGCGTCAGCTTCCTGCTGTCTGTGAAAGAGAATGTAAGTTGTGCAAAGTACCTTATTTTTATTTTCACAAAGAAAGCAACTTATGGGACTTTTGATTATTTTTGTGTTTTTTTCACACATTTGTTGTACTGTAGAAGGGTTTCAAATATTTTGTATTAGAAGCCGTTCTTTTATGCATGGGGAAGAAAAGACACTAGCATTCCATACCGAGTTAATTTTATGCCATAACTTTCATTTTTTGTGTGACATTTTGTGTAGGTAGTTGTTATGACTTTTTGTGTGGGTAGTTGTTATGACTTTTTGTGTAGGTAGTTGTTATGACTTTTTGTGTAGGTAGTTGTTTTGACTTTTTGTGTGGGTAGTTGTTATGACTTTTTGTGTAGGTAGTTGTTATGACTTTTTGTGTAGGTAGTTGTTATGACTTTTTGTGTGGGTAGTTGTTATGACTTTTTGTGTAGGTAGTTGTTATGACTTTTTGTGTGGGTAGTTGTTATGACTTTTTGTGTAGGTAGTTGCTATGACTTTTTGTTTAGGTAGTTGCTATGACTTTTTGTGTAGGTAGTTGTTATGACTTTTTGTGTGGGTAGTTGTTATGACTTTTTGTGTAGGTAGTTGTTATGACTTTTTGTGTAGGTAGTTGTTATGACTTTTTGTGTAGGTAGTTGTTATGACTTTTTGTGTGGGTAGTTGTTATGACTTTTTGTGTGGGTAGTTGTTATGACTTTTTGTGTAGGTAGTTGTTATGACTTTTTGTGTGGGTAGTTGTTATGACTTTTTGTGTAGGTAGTTGTTATGACTTTTTGTGTGGGTAGTTGTTATGACTTTTTGTGTAGGTAGTTGTTATGACTTTTTGTGTAGGTAGTTGTTATGACTTTTTGTGTGGGTAGTTGTTATGACTTTTTGTGTAGGTAGTTGTTATGACTTTTTGTGTGGGTAGTTGTTATGACTTTTTGTGTAGGTAGTTGCTATGACTTTTTGTTTAGGTAGTTGCTATGACTTTTTGTGTAGGTAGTTGTTATGACTTTTTGTGTGGGTAGTTGTTATGACTTTTTGTGTAGGTAGTTGTTATGACTTTTTGTGTAGGTAGTTGTTATGACTTTTTGTGTAGGTAGTTGTTATGACTTTTTGTGTGGGTAGTTGTTATGACTTTTTGTGTGGGTAGTTGTTATGACTTTTTGTGTGGGTAGTTGTTATGACTTTTTGTGTGGGTAGTTGTTATGACTTTTTGTGTAGGTAGTTGTTATGACTTTTTGTGTGGGTAGTTGTTATGACTTTTTGTGTAGGTAGTTGTTATGACTTTTTGTGTAGGTAGTTGTTATGACTTTTTGTGTGGGTAGTTGTTATGACTTTTTGTGTAGGTAGTTGTTATGACTTTTTGTGTGGGTAGTTGTTATGACTTTTTGTGTGGGTAGTTGTTATGACTTTTTGTGTAGGTAGTTGTTAAAGTAATCGTCTAAAGTTCATGGAGTAAACAAAACTAGAAATGAGCTCATTTCTCTCTTTATAAACAGTGTTTGATATTCGAAGTTGCTCAAGTTGTTCATTTCAAGGTTATTCTCGGATAATATTGGGTATGAATATAGGGTTTAAACCTTATGGTTACTAATATTATTACCGCATATCCTGACATTTTTCCTTGAATTTACTGAAAAAAAATGCATATACCTTCTTTTGTGTATAACGTGATGTTCAGGTGATCAACAATCGATGAAATACTTATATTTATAAAAATCACTATGTAACAGAAAGATTGCATTCACGTTACATTCATCAAAACTCGTAAATCATGTACTGTTTTCCTGTCGGTAACTTGACGTTTTGTGGGCATCGACAAGTATACTGATAAAAAAAAAATATTGCTTCCGGAAGGTTCTACACATATGTATGTAACTAAAATGTATTTAAATTCAAATGGCGCTAACTGACAGTGATCCCCAGTTCAATTTGCAGTTTAATCTATTTTGCTTGAAAACTCTTAATATCCTCTTCAGTTGCTCACAAAAGAACCCCTTTCAACTTGTCTAAGTAAATAAGTAACATTGGCTTTAGTTTTTTTTTTTACTGTAAAATGTAAACACTAGATTGTTTCTCGATATATTCTGTTTAAGTTTGTGATATTAGAATGACCGTGTGATTTTCACAATAGACTGGGACTCGTGGTGTCACTGTGGATATTAGAAATTATGATATCATATTCTTCGAGAGTTTTAAAAGATATGTTGCAAAATCGATGCCAAATAGACATTTCGAGTCTTAGTCAATGTCCTCTGTGGGCTTGTTCCATATGAATAGGGTTCATCTTCTGAATAATAATAATAATAATAATAATAATAATAATAATAATAATAATAATAATAATAATAATAAACATATTCTTTGGAAGCTTGAATTTCAAGTCAGTGGTCCCTGAGAGCTTGTTCCATATGGATTGGGTTCATCTCCTGAATAATAATAATAATAATAATAATAATAATAATAATAATAATAATAATAATAATAATAATAATAATAATAATAAGCATATTCTTTGGAAGCTAGAATTTCAAGTCAATGGTCCCTGAGGGCTTGTTCCATATGGATAGGGTTCATCTTCTGAATAATAATAATAATAATAATAATAATAATAATAATAATAATAATAATAATAATAATAATAATGATAATAATAATAATAATAAACATATTCTTTGGAAGCTAGAATTTCAAGTCAATGGTCCCTGAGGGCTTGTTCCATATGGATAGGGTTAATCTTCTGGATAATAATAATAATAATAATAATAATAATAATAATAATAATAATAATAATAATAATAATAATAATAATAATAATAATAATAATCTTTGGAAGCTTGAGTTTAAAAGTCGATGGTCCCTGTGGGCTTGTTCCATATGAATAGGTTTCACCTGAACTACAACAACAACAGCAATAATAATAATAATAATAATAATAATAATAATAGAGATTTTTCTCTGACATAAACCTAACTGGCCACATCCTCGGAAGCGCCAAGCCTATCACATCCTTTGTCGTCAATTGCTAGTTCGTCATCCTTCCCCCTTCCTTTTAATTAAGAAGATTTATTTACCTGTCCTGTTGAGTTTCACTATAAAAAAATATATATCCAACACGATTAACCACCATCCATGAATGATCATATCTGAATTATGTTAATTACTTCGTAGGGGAGACGTGAGCTGGGAGAAGACTGATTTGTGAATTGAGGAACTGCATGTTTTTTGGTGGTGGGGTCATATATTGAGGACACTTGGTTTTGGGACATTTGTCAAGGGAATGGAAAATTTGGAAGGTCATATATATATATATATATATATATATATATATATATATATATATATATATATATATATATATATATATATATATATATATATATATATATATAATATATATCATAAAGGCCGTCATGCTTGATGGAGCCACTCATTCATTCACCCCGCATGGGGTAGTGCCGCCAGTGCACCTCACGTGGTACACTGTAGGCATTACTTAAGGGTCCTTGCAGCGTCACTTCGCCCCCTAGCTGCAACCTCTTTCATTCCTTTTACTGTACCTCAGTCCATATTCTCTTCCTTCCATCTTACTTTTCGCCCTCTCTAACAGTTGTTTCAGAGTGCAACTGCGAGGTTTTCCTCCTGTTACATCTTTCAAACCACCTTGCTGTCAATTCCCCTTTCAACGCTGAATGACGTCATAGGTCCCAGCGCTTGGCTTTTGGCCTAAATTCTATACTCTATTCTATTCTATTCTCATTCATTCATTCCATCCTGTTGGGTATTTTCTATCATGAATAAATATCATGACATGGAGAGAGGCAGTGGATCAAATACTATAATGAAAACGCTGTGAAAGAAGAGTCATATATAACTTTGTCTGTAGATTTTGTGTATGATATATAAACCATTTCTGAAAAAATACAGATATCCAGACCCGCATTTTGCAAAGAATTTCGCTTGTACTGTCGATCGACAGTTCCGTAATATTTTACACAAATGGCTGTAATTATTCCGGCGGGTGGCTGATTTTGCTTTCAGGGAAAGAGTAGCTTTGTGACTCACTTGATAAATACCAAACGGTTCCATTGTGCTTATGTAATATTTCCTATGTTAGATCTACGTAGGTTAAAATGCTTGTTTTTTTTTCTGAGTCGCTGTTGATGAGTCTGGGGAGCAGTAGGTTTTATGTTGGGTAAAATTAAGAGTAATT
>JANJGK010000037.1:2854690-2867190 GCA_039081455.1 Macrobrachium rosenbergii
GAATTGCATAACTGTATTGATTATGTGGGGCGTTTAATGAGACTTCGTGTACATACTGTTTATTAGTTTTCTGTAAAAGAAAACTATTGGGCCTGCTTTGTCTGCCCGTTCGCACTTTTTCCTGTCCGCCTTCAGATCTTAAAAACTACTGAGGCAAGAGGGCTGCAAATTAGCATGTTGATCATCCACCCTCCAATCATCAAACATACCAAATTGCAGCCCTCTAGCCTCAGTAGTTTTTTTTTTTTTATTTTACTTAAGGTTAAAGTTAGCCATAATCGTGTCTGGCAGAGCCGAGTCCAATTCCGGAGGCGTCGCCGACGCCCTCGGCCGCAACGGGGGAGCAACTGAGCGCTCTCCGGTCGTAGCTGAGTGTTTCATACTGCAACACACCGAGAGTTTCATACAGTGTAATGCGCTGTACAGAAAACTCGAGTGTGCCGAAGAAACTTCAGCACATTTTTTACTTGTTGAATTAAGTCTTCACGGGTTACTGAATTACGTTTTTAATATACATATACATGCGCATACAAGCGTGTATTTCTTATGATTATATATGTAACGAATTTAGCACTACATTCATGTGGTTGTAATGAACTGTGTTCATAGAAATAATTATTGTGGTGAGTCTCTTAATTTGTTGTTTTACACATTTTTTGTTATGCTTTAAATATTTACAGTTTAGATGTTCTTCAAAATCTGTAATGTCTTGGGTATATTTCATACGATTAATCATAATAAAAAAGTAAAGTGAAAACCTTTAGGCATTTACTCTCTCTTACAGTTGACTGTTTATTGGCATTAAAATATATTAAATTTTAGACTTGACTTTTTATTGACATTAGAATATATTTACAATTGAATGTTTGTTGACCTTAAAATACATTTAGACTTGACTTTTTATTGAAATTAGAATATATATATACAACTTACTTTTTATTGACTTTAAAATATATTTAGACTTGGCTGTTTCTTGACGTTGAAATATGTATAAACTTGACATTTTATTGGCATTAAAATATGTTCAGACTTGACTTTTTATTGACATTGAATTCTATTAACGTTGAAATATATTTAGACTTGAATATCTTGACACTGAAATATATTTAAATTTTATTTTTTATTGACATTGAAATATATTTAGTCTTAATTTTTATACAGACATAATTTTTGTTGACGTTAAAATATATTTAGATTTAACTTTTTATAGCTATTAAGATATATTTAGACCTGCCTCTATATTGACATTAAAATATATCCCGAGTTACAATTTGCGGTTAGAAAAATCTCACACAGTAATGTAACCTCGAATATATTTATGTTCTTTTTTCACGTCAGCATGTGCTACTGTCATGGGATTGTGGAGGAGACATTTCCTCATGACAGTTAATCGTAAGTTTGCACGATACTGCTATTTTTTGTAGCGTTATTGTTGCAAATGTCGTAAATATTCTTTGTATATTTGATATTTTTATTTTTAGTATTTTACATAAGTCCGTTTCCTTCATATACACACGAACACATCAAACGCCTGGCTTGTTCTGGGAAGTATATATATATATATATATATATATATATATATATATATATATATATATATATATATATATATATATGTGTGTGTGTGTGTGTGTGTATTTATATGATATATATGTATATATATATATATATATATATATATATATATATATATATATATATGTGTGTGTGTATTTATATGATATATATGTATATATATATATATATATATATATATATATATATATATATATATATATATATATATATATATATATATATATATATATATATATATATATATATAATATATATGTATATGTATATATATAAATATATATATATATATATATATATATATATTATATATATATATTTATATATTATATACATATACTGTATATACACATACATACATACATATAATGTGTGCGTGCGTGTTTGCAGTTTGTTATCAGTCGATTTTATTGCTACTTCACCGTGATGTTTGAACTTTCGATGATTAATGAGGCCTTAAACCGAACAAAACCTAGATTCCCTAAAGGAAATAATCTGTGTACTGAATGTATGTTTGCACAGTAATTCTTTAAAAGACCACTGGAATTCATTCCTTCCGAACTAAGCTAAGTAATAAGTTTATGGACGTTCCTGTGACCCCTAGCTACGACCCCTTTCATTCCTTTTACTGTACCTCCATTCATATTATCTTTCTTTCAGCTTCCTATCCACCCTCTCCTAACAATTATTTCATAGTGCAACTGCAATGTTTTCCTCCTGTTACACCATTCAGACTACCTATTCTCAATTTCCTTTCCAGCGCTGAATGACCACATAGGTCCCAGTACTTGGCCTTTGGCCTAAACTCTATATTCCATTCCATTCCAAACTCACTGGAATCTTTTTTGTAAATCTAATATTAACCAAATGGAACGTAACTGGAATTCATTCCAGTAATTTCAGATTCACCTAATGAAACTTGTATGTACCGTACTGAAAATCGTTGGAATCCTCTCCAGTAATTCCAGATTTAAGCAAAAGATAATTCACTACAAATCATTCTAGAAATTCCAAAGTCAGCCTGATCTGAAGTCGCTGTAGTATGTTCCAGTAATTCCAAATTCAGCCAAATATATACAGTAAGGCACTGGAACTCATTCCAGTGATTCCAAAGTTGATCAAATTGCTGGAAGTCATTTTTAATAATTGGAACGACGAAATCAAGGCATTCTGAATTCATTTCAGTTCTTTTGAACCTAATTAAATGGGAAATCACTGAAAGTCATTTGTTTAAGTTCGACTTTAAAGAAATGAATAGTCTTCGGAATTCATTTTAATCATTCCAGACGTAATCAAATGAAAAATCACTGGAGGTCATTCCAGTCATTGATATAACTTCGACTCTGATCAAATTGGATTGGATTGGATATAGAATTTAGGCCAAAGGCCAAGCGCTGGGGCCTATGAGGTCATTTATCGCAGAAACGGAAATTAGCAGTAAAAGTTTGAAAGGTGTAACAGGAGGAAAACCTCGCAGTTGCACTATGAATCAATTGTTATGAGAGGCTGGACAGTAAGATGGAATAAAGAATATATGAAAGGAGGTACAGTAAAAGGAACGAAAGGGGTTGCAGCTAGGGGCCAAAGACACGCTGCAAAGAACCTTAAGCAATGCCTGCAGAGCACCCCATGAGGTGCACTGACGGCACTACCTCCCACCCCCCTACGGGAGACTAAGCAAGTGGAAAATCTCTGGAAAATTAAAAGCCTGTGGAAGACATTCCTGTGATTTTAAGGTTAGGTGGAAAATCACCGGAGTCATTTATGTAATTTGAACGATACGAAATGGAAAGTCTGTGGAAAACGAAAAGCCTCTGGAATACATTCCTTTGATTCCAAAGTTGAATGGAAACTCACTGGAAATGTTTCCAGTCATTTATATAATTTTGACTCTGATCAGATGGAACGAACCTCTGGAATACATTCCTGTGACTCTAAAGTTGAATGGAAAGTCAAGGGAAGTCATTTGTGTAATTTCGAAAATGACCAAATGGAAAGTCTCTGGAACGCATTCCTTCGATTCCAGAGTTAAATGGAAAATCTCTGGAAGTCATTAAGGGAAAATAACGAAATAGAAAGTTTCTGGAATATGAAAAGCCTCTGGAATACATTCTTTTGATTCCAAAGTTGAGTAGAAAATAACTGGAAGTCATTCCAGTCATTTATATAATTTCTACTTTGATCAAATGGAAAGTGTCTGGAAAACTGGAAAGCCTCTGGGACACATCCTGTGGTTCCATAGTTGAATGAAAAAGCACTGGAAGCCATTCCGGTCATTAACAGAATTTCGACCCTGACCGTAATGAAAGTCTCTGGAACCATGCAAATCACTGGAAGTAATTAAGAGAACATAACGAAATAGAAAGTCTCTGGAATATGAAAAACCTCTAGAATACATTCCTTTGATTCCAGCGTTGAATGGAAAATAACTGGAAGTCATTCCGGTCCTTTATATAATTTCTACTTTGATCAAATGGAAAGTATCTGGAAAAATGAAAAGCCTCTGGAATACATTCCTGTGATTCCAAAGTTGAATGAAAAACCACGGGAAGTCATTCCAATCATTTATATGATTTAAACTGATCAAATGGAAAGTCTCTGGAAAAATGAACAGCCTCTGGAATACATTCTTTTGATTCCAAAGTTGAATGAAAAATCACTGGAAATCATTCCAGTCATTATTAGAATTTCGACCCTGACCATTTGGAAAGCCTCCGGAACCACATAAATCACTGGAAGCCATTCCAGTCGTTCATACAATTTAAATTCTGATCAAATGGAAAGTCTCTGGAAAATGAAAGAGCCTCTGGAATACATTCCGCTGATATCTCGATCTCTAACCAGATGGAAAAAGCCACCCTTCGAGGAAGTGATACCGAAGAAACGACGGCGGCGACCCTCATCATCTTTTTACTGGAAGCCGATTGTGGCTTCCAGGAATCGCCTCTATGAGCCCGTTAGGCGTAAAGAATCTGCCTTGTGTTTAGACCGAAAACACACGGCGGTGATACCGTGATGATGCCGTGACGAAGAAGAAGAAGAAGAAGAAGAAGAAGAAGGAGAAGAAGAAGAAGAAGAATAGGGGTGGGGGGGGGGGGGGCGGGAGAAAGAAAACAGAAAATAGGGATGGGGAAGGAAATGTCTACCTGTTATTCTTTTTCTTCTCCAGGGGACAAAATCATCCGAGAAGTTGATCAGGGGAGAGAGAGAGAGAGAGAGAGAGAGAGAGATAGAGAGAGAGAGAGAGAGAGAGAGAGAGAGAGAGAGAGAGAGAGAGAGAGAAAGGGTCGGTCTGAAAAGAAACAGGGAGACTGTATTAGAGACATTCTAATTGGAGACGGTGTAGGGGTTGAGATCGAAGTCTTCTCCTGTTTTTGGCTTTTGTGTTGAGCCATTTTCTTTTTTTTTCTCCTTTCTCATTCTTCTTCTTATTCTTTCTGGAGTAGAGTAATAGCCCTTTCCCCCCCTCCCCCCACCCCTCCTCCTCTACCCCTTTCGAGTTTACAACGGAAGATGAATGCAAGGGTTATGTAAAGGGCTCAGAATTTAATTTAAGGAAGCGTAGACGTTTCCGAAATTGAATCTGCTCCTGTAAGGAGAGATTGATAGCCCCACCTTCTTCACCCGTAATAATTTTTTTGTACCTTTTTTCAACATAACGTTTCGTAAGCGATGTTTTGGAATAGTTGATTTTCTTATGTTTTAAAACCGTTAATTTTCTTGTAATGTCACTCCCATGTCCTTCTATATGATTTTCTTATACTGCGTAATCTGCTTTTCGCAATGTCTTTCGTTTTTATTCTGAATAATTTTTAGTTTTTTGAAAAGGAAACTATTGTGCCGGCTTTGTCTATCCGTCCGCACTTTTTTCTGTTCGCCCTCAGATCTTAAAAACTACTGAGGCTAGAGGGCTGCAAATTGGTATGTTGATCATCCACCCTCCAATCATCAAACATACCAAATTGCAGCCCTCTAGCCTCAGCAGTTTTTATTTTATTTAAGTTTAAAGTTAGCAACACTCGTGCGTCTGGCAACGATAAAGGCCAGGCCGCAACCGGGCTGTGGTTAAAGTTTCGTGGACCGCAGCTCATACAGCATTATACCGAGACCACCGAAAGGTAGATCTATTTTCGGTGGCCTTGATTATATGCTGTACAGAAAACTCGATTGCGCCGAAGACACTTCGGCGCATGTTTTTACTCATGATTTTTTCTTGAGTAACATCGGCTGTCGAAGTACCTCATAGATGGAACAGGTTTCATGAAACCGGGTAGGTAGAGTTAGGCATATACTTGAATCACTGGCAATAAATATGGCGGTATATTCTTTCTCCGGCTATTTTTTTTTATAATTAGAGGTTTGATTTTTTCTCCTTCTTTTTCTTCTTTTAGTAAATAGTCCTTTATTGTCGTATTTGTGTAAGAATAATGTTGGCATGCGTGTTATGGAAAAATGCTTCTTATTCCTTTGCATAAATACGGCAATTATTCTGTGGCAGTAATTACGGCGGCTAATGTGTAAAAAATACGATAAGAGTCCTGATAGAGTAGCGCCTATTATAGATATTCAAAACAGGCAACAAACCTATGAAAACAGGAATTATGACAGCGTAGAGACAAACAGCAGGGAAAGCAGGAAAGGACTCTGAATGTTGTATGTTCCAGATTACTGGATAACCACAAACTTCAGATAAGAGAGGTGTTAATGGTAAACAGGGATATATATATATATATATATATATATATATATATATATATATATATATATATATATATATATATATATATATATATATATATATATATATATATATATATATTATATTATATATATATATATATATGTATATATATATATATATATATATATATATATATATATATATATATATATATATATATATATACTCGTATATGTGTGTGTGTGTGTGTTATTCATGATCCTCTTTAGACCAAAATTTATCTAAAGAATATGATATCGGTACAGATTATTCATTTTGGCCTAAAATTTATTTAAAATCCCCTATTGGCCAAAATTTATCTGATTCATTATATAGTTACTGCCTGGCAATGATACGAAAATGATTTTGAAATATTTTTGGCCATATTACAAATGTTGCAGTCTGTGAGGCCGCTAATTACGAATACGAAGCAAAACTTGCAACACATAGATTGCAATTTGTTTGCAATACTGCAAGCTTTACTCAAGCAAGGCACTGAAGTATGCACAGCTGATAGCAACTCATCACGGTGAGCAACCTCAGGGGGTCTGGTACCTTGTAAAACATTCCGAACAAATTCCTTACGTTGTCGACGAAGTATAAGGCGTAATTGTCATTCCATTTGAGTGTGAATTTGCCGTAATTCATTTGAGAATGTTCTTTTGAGAGGAGTATCTAGTAAGTATTTATCATAATAATAATAATAATAATGATAATAATAATAATAATGATAATAATAATAATAATAATAATAATAATAATAATAATAATAATAATAAAATAATGGAGAAAAAATTCACTGTTATGTATATGTCCATATATTTAAACATAAATCTGTACAGATTTATCTTTAAATATATGGACATATATTTGAAGACTCATGCCACTAGGAGTATTTTTAAATAATAATAATAATAATAATAATAATAATAATAATAATAATAATAATAATAATAATAATAATAGTAATAATAATAATAATAATAATAATCGTGCTTGGAAAATATTTGGGCTGTCTTTAAAATGTAATGATTTTATTCTTTGCGCTGAAGTTTTTTTTTTTCCACCAGTTCCGATTTATATCTTTTATGAAAAAAAATATGTAGTATCTACTGATAAACAGACCAGCGAATGCGGCATAAGGTGTTTCCTGCAATGTTTCACAGCATACGCAAAGCTGTGGTAGATATTGAACGTCGTTTTTCCTCTTAGAAATTCCTGTCATGTTATCATGTAAAGTTTCTAGAAATTATTTATAAATAATATGATGTTTTTGGAAAAGAAGATTTTAGCAATACCGTGAATGAATACACACATCTCTGGTGCCACTCTTGCGTATCCCCGTAGGGGGGTAGTGCCGTCAGGGCACCTGACAGGGTACCCTACAGGCATTACTCAAGGCTCTTAGCAGCGTCCCCTCGGCCCCTAGCTGCAACCCCTTTCGTTCCTTTTACTGTACCTCCATTCATATTATCTTTCCTCCATTTTGCTATCCACCCTTTCTTAACATTTGTTTCGTAAAACTGCGAGGTTTTCTTCCTGTTACACCTTTCAAACCTCCCTTATTCTCAGATTTCGTTTCAGCGCTGAACGACCTCATAGGTCCCGGCGATTGGTGTTTGGTCTAAATTTATATTCTTATCCTATCCTATCCACTTGTGCGTGTTCAAGATTCTCTTACTTGGTATTTAGAGTCTGCACTCTTTTCAGAAAACCATAAATCAATAATAAACCGTTCGTGGAAAGGCTATATATCGTCGAGGTATGAAAGGCTGATGTCTGGTAAATGTATCTGACACATGATATAAGATCAACCCACAATGTACGACTTTTCTTAAGCTTTTCGTGTCTTTTGAGGTTTAATGAATGTCTTGTATCGTACTGTGAACCGATCGTTCCACGCTTACACCCTTCAACTCATTCAGCTTTTTTTTTCTTAGCACGATATCTTTTACTTTTAACCAATCATTCAACGCGTACAGCCTTCAACTTTTTTTTCTTTTAGCGCGATATATTTTTCCGACTGGTGGGTATATTTTTTGTTTTGTTTTAGTACGATATCTTTTTCCGACCTATGGGTAATGTTTTTTTTTTTTTTTAGCACGATATCTTTTTCCGACCCATGGGTAATGTTTTTTTAGCATGATATCTTTTTCCGACCGATGGGTAATTTTTGTTTTGCTTAGCGCGATATCTTTTACCGACCGATGGTTAATGTTTTTTTTAGCAAGATATCTTTTTCTGACAGATGGGTAATTTTTTTTCTTTACCACGATATTTTTTTCCAGCCGACGGGTAGTTTTTTTAAACAAAATATCTTATTCTTACCGATGGGTAATTTTTTTTTAGCACGTATCTTTTTCAGACCGATGGGTAATGTTTTTTTTAGCGCGATATCTTTTTCCGACCGATGGGTAGTTTTTTTTTAAGCAAAGTATCTTTTTCTGACCGATGGGTAATTTTTGTTTTCAGTGGTTAGCACGATATCTTTTTCCGACCGATGAGTAGTTTTTTAAGCAAAATATCTTTATCGGACCAATGAGTAATTTTTTTTTAGCGCGATATCTTTTTCTGACCGATGAGTAATGTTTTTTTTTTCTTTACCACGATATTTTTTTCCGACCGGTGGGTAAGTTTTTTTAAGCAAAATATCTTTTTCCCACCTATGGATAATTTTTGTTTTTGTTTTTAGCACGATATCTTTTTCAGACCGGTGGTTTTTTTTTTTGCACGATATCTTTTTCCGACCGGTGTTTTTTTTTTTATTTATTTATTTTTTTTTTTGCACGATATCTTTTTCCGGCCGACGGGCGATGTTTCACGTTTCTTTTCGCGCCGCATCGGCGGCGGCTGCTGCGGCGGCGGCGCCACCGATTTGTATTTTCCAGATGGGTGATGTCGGCTGCGTATCGCTTTCATCACTCTTCAAATATTCATCACATCGAGTCACGCGTCGGTCTACTGCTTAATGGCCTCGCTATTCAGGCTTAAGGACATTTCTCACTTTTGCACGCCCGGAATCGAACTATAGTGCCTGGGGAATGGTTGCGGAGGGGGGGGGGGCGGTTGTTGACCAAATGGGCAGTGGCCACGTCCCTTCCATCCATTCCCCCCTCCACTAACCCTTCCTCTTTGGCCACCCACTACCATTTAGGCCAGCCAGAATGAGTATGATCAATCATACAGCTGTGTTCCTCCCCTTGCAATCGTCTGTATTCACGTCAATTTGTTTTTAAACCTTTTTTTTTTCCTTTTTTTAAACTGGATAGTGGAAGGGGTAGGGGAAAGGGGCGGGTCGGGTTATGACAGCTGTACGATAGAGAGGGGAGGGGAGAGAGAGGGAGAGAGGAGGGCGTTAGAGCTACTATGTAATGAAAAAAGATGAAATTTTCGTCCATTGTTCTCAATTTAAAAGTTCCCTAGCGTTATTTTGACCATAAGGTGTTTCTAGTGGCTTAACACTTTTCTGGTAATTTAATCCCTTTCTTTGTTATTTTGTTCCTTCAGTAATTATAGTGATTTAACTCTTTTCAAGTAATTTAACTCCTTTCTTTCTGATATTTTGTTTCTGTAATGTCAGCCGCGCATGCCTATTCCTGCTGCGATTGGCAGCACTCGATAGTAATTTCAAGCTTGCAAATTGGTGATGTCGTCATCACTGCACATTTTTTGGGAGTGGAAATGGAGGAAAAAGCACCGCTTTTGCTTTGGTGTGATGTTGCATGAGTGTGTGTGTGTGTTTGTGTGTTTGTTACGTGTGGTTGTAAGTGTGCTGGTCGCGCATGTACAACAAAACGTATATTTACATACTGACATTAGGATTTTCTTCCATGCGAACAAATTTACACGCTAGGGAGCATGTGCACAACATCTGTCTGTCTGTCTATCTATCTATCTATCTAATATATATATATATATATATATATATATATATATATGTATATATATATATGTATATATATATATATATGTATATATATATATATATATATATATATATATATGTATACACACACATATTTATATATATATATATATATATATATATATATATATATATATATATATATGTGTGTGTGTGTGTGTGTATATATATATATATATATAAATGTGTATAAATACATGTGGTTATATACATAGATATAGATGTAGATATAGATTTGTGTATGTGCGGACGTTTAAATAATTTTTGAACCTTGTGGATAATAGATTGATTAATTTATCAGTCTATTATCTACGAGAAAGAGAAAATGCTTAATATAATGGACGATAATGAGCATTTATGCGTTCGTTGTACGTAATGTAGATTGACTGGTAAATCAGTCGATGTATTATCTACAAGGAAGAAAAAGTACAGGCTGAATATCGTTTATTTTATATATAAATTTGGACTTTCTTCTTGTCAGGATTTTGGAAAGTAATGTTCGGGGTTTGTCGTTTTTAGTTTTCTGTAAAAGAAAACTATTGTGCCGGCTTTGTCTATCCGTCCGCACTTTTTCTGTCCGCCCTTAGATCTTATAAAACTACCCAGGCTAGAGGGCTGCAAAATGGTATGTCGATCATCCACCCTCCAATCAACAAACATACCAAATTGCAGCCCTCTAGCCTCAGTAGTTTTTATTTTATATAAGGTTAAAGTTAGCCATAATCGTGCTTCTGGCAACAATATAGGATAGGCCACCACCGGGCCGCGGTTAAAGTTTCATTAGCCGCGGCTCATACAGCATTATACCAAGACTACCGAAAGATAGATCTACTTTCGGTGGCCTTGATTATACACTGTACTGACTGTACAGAAAACTCGATTGCGCCAAAGAAACTTCGGCGCATTTTTTACTTTAATTATGGCAAGCAATAACATCACCCAAATCTGGAGCAAAAATTTATATACTTTAATATAAATGATGTCTAGTTTCATCCTTTGTCAGACCATCACGGCTATAAGCTGCCGACATAGTAAGCTTAACTGTTATGTAATTCATAATTTATGTCTTGCTTTTATAATGCTGGACTCGGTAACAGACAGAATTTGAACCCATAGAAATTAAGTTTCTAATTTTCTGTTCCAGTGATACTCAGTCAGAATGGCTTTTATAATGGTAATTAGTTACTGAAATAAACAAGTAAAATATGCGCCGAAGTTTCTTCGCAATCGAGTTTTCTGTACAGCCGCTACAGCTCATAATCAAGGCCACCGAAAGTAGATCTATCTTTCGTTAGTCTCGGTATAATACTGTATGAGCTGCGGCCCATGAAACTTTAACCACGGCCCGGTGGTGGCCTATCCTATATTGCCAGAAACGCGATTATGGCTAACTTTAACTTTAAATAAAATAAAAACTACGGGGGGTAGAGGGCTGCAATTTGTATGTTTGATGATTGGAGGGTGGATGATCAACATACCAATTTGCAGCCCTCTAGCCTCAGTAGTGTGTAAGTTCTGAGGGCGGACGGAAAAAAGTGCTGACGGACAGACAAAGCCGGCACAATAGTTTTCTTTTACAGAAAGCTAAAACCCTTTTATGCTTTTAATAATATTTATGTTTGCCATAATATTATCCCTTTTTCTTTCCAGGTGATCCGCCGAGCAAAGTAATTGTAAGTGTTCCTCTGTTTCATTTTTCAGTTTGGCAAAGAAATCTCCATTTTTTCAGATGAAGTCATTTTATTGGTTTGTGAAAGTTCAGGTAATTGAAAATCGTTATCGAGTCCCCCCACCCCCTTTTTTTTAGTTATTTATCCATATCTTGCTGCTTATCTAACATAAATATGTTGTGTCACAATTGCTTGATTAATCTTTTTGCTCATCCAGATGTAACTATTTCCTTTAAATATTACTTTTAATTTATTTTTACACTATTACTAGATTTAGATATTACTTTATTAGTATTGGTACTCTGAGAGGGATTGATGTTGTGTCACTCTTGCTTGATAAACCTTTTAGATTTAGATGTTTCCTTTAAATATAACTTTTATTTTAACATTATTACTAGATTTAAATATTACTTTATTAGTATTAGTATTCTGAGAGGGAGTAATGAATAGCTGCATCTAGGTGTCTACAGTTGTGTCATACGATAATTTTCTGTCAGTGTACGAAGTTGCTGTGGCACTAGAATATCTTGGTACCTGGTCTTGATATACAAAAAGCGTGGATGCGGTGGCGGCTCCTGTCTCAGTTTTCCTGGAAGCCATTCCCTCTTAG
>JANJGK010000037.1:2869690-2872190 GCA_039081455.1 Macrobrachium rosenbergii
ATTACCGTGACCTCTGTATCTATAAGTTACAGCCAAAAATCGCTGTACCGACCGGAACGGAATCACTCTTTCACCGCACTGTAACACAAACGGCATGTACCATCGTGTGTGTGTGTGTGGGAAGCGATATAAAATAAATTTGTGCGTGTGTCATCAATTTTTATCGTTTCTCGCTTTTCGCGTCTCCTTGTTTATTTATGGATACAGAAACGTCAGGACGGAATATTTATCTTCGGAAGAGAGAGGGGATATTTACGAGATCAGGCTGACGTAGGTGTTATAAAGGCGGGTTTTAGAGGAGTCCGAAGTCTGGTTCTTGAAGTCGTTCGTAAGTTTTTTGGGTCAGGTTTTTTTTTTTTTTTTTCCTGGCGTCTGCTTGCAAGCTGATGGAGAGGTGAGGGCAGTCATGGGAAGCACTGTGATAACTGTCAAGTGAGGTTTGGGATATTCTCATGGAATCTTTTTTTTTTTTTTTTTTTTTTTGAATGGGTGAATGTTTATTCGTTGTTTTTAAGTATGTGAGTGTTAATTGAATTTTTTTAATGGGTGAATGTTAACTGAATCTCTTTAAATGGGTGAATGTTAATTGAATGTTTTTAAATGGGTGAATGTTAATTGAATGTTTTTAAATGGGTGAATGATAACTAAATTTTTTTAAATGGGTGAATGTTGATTGAATTTTTAAATGGTGAATATTAATTTAGTTTTTTAAATAGGTGAATGTTAACTGAATTTTTTAAATGGGTGAATGTTAATTTAGTTTTTTAAATAGGTGAATGCTAATTGAATTTTTTAAATGGGTTAATTTTAATTGAAGTTTTTAAATGGGTGATGTTAATTGAATTTTTTTAATGGGTAAATATTAATTGATTTTTTAATTGGGGAATGTTAATTGGATTTTTTTAGATGGGTGAATGTTAACTGATTTTTTTTAAATGGGTGAATGTTAATTGAATTTCTTTAAATCGGTGAACGTTAGTTGAATTTTTTTTAAATGGGTGAATGTTAATTGAATTTTTTTTAATGGGTGAATGTTAACCGAGTTTTTTTAATGGGTGAATGTTAATTGAATTTTTTTAAATGAGTGAATGTTAATCACAGTGGAATGACTTGGTTTAGATCGAAATTTGCACGATATTGAGACGACTTTGTTTAAGTTAACTTTGAATGACAGTGAACACTGCACGATAGTGTGGACCTTATTTTTATTTGTATGGAAATTTCCACGGTACAGAGGAGGTTGTTTTATTTATAGGGAAAATTCCACGGTACAGAGGAGGTTGTTTTATTTGTAGGGAAAATTCCACGGTACAGAAGAGCTTGTATTTGCTTAGAGGGAATATTGAGTGATTAAGTGTCCCGTTTTATTGTTTTGGATGGGCAGTGCATAGGAAAGTGCAGTAAACACTATGTAGTAGAAACTAATTGTTTGAAAAGAAAAATAACAAAAGGACCCCCGTTCAACTGAAGAAAATTAATGTATCTCCGGAGTAACTGTGAGTAAGCTTTGCTAAGCATAATGTATTTACTTATGAAGGGCAGAAGTGTCAGTTTGACTTATGAAGGGCAGAACTTTGTGTCAATTTGACTTATGAAGGGCAGAACTTTTTGTCAATTTGCCTTATGAAGGGCAGAACTTTGTGTCATTTTGACTCATGAAGGGCAGAACTTTGTGTCAATTTGACTAATGAAGGACAGCACTTTGTGTCAGTTGACCCATGAAGGACAGAACTTTGTGTCAGCTTGACTCATGAAGGACAGAACTGTGTCAGTTCGACTCATGAAGGACAGAACTTTGTGTCAGTTTGACTCATGAAGGGCAGAACTTTGTGTCAATTTGACTCATGAAGGGTAGAACTTTGTGTCAGTTTGACTCATGAAGGACAGAACTTGGTATCATTTTGGCTTATGAAGGGCAGAACTTTGTGTTCATTAGACGCGCCGTCCTTCAGGATTTGTACCGTTGTTTCGATAAATATTCAAGCTTATTATCCGAAAATAAATATTTTTGGTCTTCAAGAGTAAGGCTTGGTTATGTTTTAACTTTTTCAAAGCAGGATTTGTTTATATCTTAAACGTTTTAGAGTAAGTTTTGTTAATATTTTAAGCTTTTCAAAGGAAGATTTCCGTATATTTTAAGGTTTTCAAAGTAAGCTTTGTTTATAATTTAAGATTTTCAAAGTAACATTTGTTTATATTTTAAGCGATTCAAAGTAAGCTTTTACATTTTAAGTTTTTCAAAGCAAGCTTTGTGTAAACTTTTCAAGGTAAGCTTTGTTTATATTCTAAGCTTTTTAAGTAAGCATTTTTTATATTTCAAGTTTTTCAAAGTAAGCATTGTTTATATTTTAAGCCTTTCAAAGTAAGCTTTGTTATGTTTTCAGTTTTTTTCAAAATAAGCTTTGTTTTTTGATATTTTAAACTTTTTAAAAGTGACCATTATTTAGTTTTCAAGCCTTTCAAACAATCTTTGTTTATATGTTAACCTTTTCAGACAATC
>JANJGK010000037.1:2877190-2880354 GCA_039081455.1 Macrobrachium rosenbergii
GATGGTTACTTTATGATGAATATTCATGGCATTAAAATGTGTTGCAAAATCTCTGAACCTGGAATCAAATGCTTACTTTCTTGTACGTTTTAGGACCATTTAAACGCCAAATATTGTAAAAAATGTTATTCAGAAGCTGAATAAAATCCTGCTCACAACAGCAACACATTAATTCCTTTAGGGACCATTGATGTCTGTAAGTGTCGGGGTTCTGTAGACAAAAATGACTTGGTCTGAAACGGCGAGGAATATAGCAGTAAATTTTTCATATTTATGATATTTTGTTTTAATGGAGTCTTTTTTTGTAACGTTGAAAAGGAAATATAATTAATGCCCCATTCATCGTCAAGGTAAAAAAAATAGTTTACCGTAGATTTCAGGCAAATTACTTTTAATTAAAATTAATGTTTGTTGTAGTCAAAGAGTTTCATAGCTTTAGAAAGTGACTTACTTCTTTTGAACGAATTGTCGCTGGAATCTGCTATTAATTTTGGCCATTAAGGCCATTAAAAGGAAAGTTAATGAGAATCTGCAGCTTTAGAATGAAAAGCTCTGACTCTAATTTTTAATCGGTCATTACAGCCTGATTAACATGTTTCGTCGTATACGTGATTAACTCCCGTACGTGATCATGAAAGACAGATTTATACTGGGTCTCCTGTGTGAAAAATAACAAAAAATGCGCCGAAGTTTCCTCGGCGCAATCGAGTTTTCTCTACAGCGTACAATGCTCTATAAAACTCTCAGCCACGGCCATGAGACTCTCAGCCGTGGCCCATGAAACTCTCAGCCGTGGCCCATGAAACTCTCAGCCGCGACCCATGGAACGTTCAGCCACGGCCCATGAACCTCAGCTGAGGCCCATGACACTTTCAGCCACGGCCCATGAAACTGTCAGCCACGGCCCATGAAACTCTCAGCCACGGCCCTTGAAACTTTCAGCCGCGGTCCATGAAATTTTCAGCCACAGCCCGGTGGTGGCCGGTGTTGTTGGCACCTATAGCGGTGCCAGACGCATGATTATGGCTAACTTTAACCTTAAATAAAATAAAAACTATTGAGGCTACAGGGCTGCAATTAGGTACGTTTGATGATTGGAGGGTGGATGATCAGCATACCAATTTGCAGCCCTCTAGCCTCAGTAGTTTTTAAGAGAATAGCTTTCATTTACAGAAAACTCAAAACAATATTTTGAATTTTTTTGGAACAGGGGTCATTTCATTAATGGTTTAGATAAAGTAGTCAGTTGATGAAACCATAGACTTTATAAAATTATAATTCTCTACCGCCTTTAAAGCCTTGTGTATATTGAATTAAAGCTTTAAAAGAAAGTTCAAGCTTAAATATGTATTCAGTTATTGAAATCACACATTTTGTAAGATCATAATTCTTTAGTGCTTTTAAAGCCACGTGTATGCTAAATTAAAGCTTCAAAGTCAAGTTAAAGTTTAAATAACATTTCATTTCATGACTCCTTTAGACAAGGTATTCAGTTATTGAAATCATAGACTATAAAATTATAATTTTTTGGTGCCTTTTAAAGCTTTGTGCATGTTGACGTACGGCCTTGAATCAACTTCAGCTTTAAATAACTTTAAATAACTTGATAATCTCCTCCAGCTACTCGGAGGAGTAAACTCGTAGTCTGGAATCGCAACTTGAATTTTTAAACAGTACAACGGTATTCTCTTAAAGACATGAATTGGGAGTTGATTTAAAAGGTCAGATAGTACTGAAGTAGAAATTAGAAGGTCACTGGTCTTTCCATGGTAATGAATTTTAGTGGCACTAATCGCCATATGTAAAAAGTAGCCCACTTTTTAGTTTTCTATAAAAGAAAACTATTGAGATGGCTATATTTGTCTGTCCGTCCGCACTTTTTCTGTCCGCCCTCAGATCTTAAAAACTAGTGAGGCTAGAGGGCTGCAAATTGGTATGTTGATCATCCACCCTCCATTCATCAAGCATACCAAATTGCAGCCCTCTAGCTCCAGTAGTTTTTTTTTTTTTTTATTTAAGGTTAAAGTTAGCAATGATCGTGCGTCTGGCACCGCTATACGTGCCAACAACACAGGCCATCACTAAGTCGTGGCTGAAAGTTTCATGGGCCGTGGCTGAGAGTTTCATACAGCATCATACGCTGTAGAGAAAACTCGATTGCGCCGAAGAAACCTCGGTGCAGTTTTTACTTGTTTATTTTTCATTCCAATACAGTTCTTTCAAATAAAAAAATTATTATTTTATTCCAATACAATTCTTTTTCATTCAAATAAATTCCTTTCAATTAAAAAAAAATGTTTTGTCATTTTCACTGAAGAATACTTGTAATCTGAGCGTTTTTTTTTTTAATTCGACGTGCAATTGTTTTTCGTTTAGGAATAAAGTCATGAAACCTCATTAGTGTTTATAAAATGATTATTGAATTTTAAGCTAATTAGCTCGGAATTAAAAACCTATTATTTGCCATCCCCACTTAAAAAATGCCGTGGATTTGATGCATATTTTTTTTATATAGCCACACAATCAGATTTTTCATTTACTAATAAACCCATACCGCTTATGTTTTAGAGCTGTTAAAAATTCGCCGGTATTAACGGAAAAGTATAGTATTTTTTGTGTATGTATGTGTGTGTAAAATCACCCGACGTCTTTCTAAAGCCTCTCTAGTATAAATGAGAAAATCCTGTTTTTTTTTTTTTTTTTTTTTTTTTTTTTTGTAAGAGAGCGCATGTTCGTAGAAATTCAATCCGCTATCCAGTGAAAACCGTATTCGGCATCGGTAATTTATGGTGTGTGTTTGTGTGTGTGTGTGTGTATGTAGGCTATGTATGTAAATCCACCGTTAGATTTCCAGTAAATACTTTATCCGGGCATTGGTATTTTTTAATGTGTGTAGTATATGTGTGCTTCTGTGTATATTACCCTGGCGGCATTCTTCTAGAAAGTGTTGGGCATCGGTACATGTGTGTGTGTGTATGTATGTGTGTGCATATGTGTGTACGTGTGTGTGTAAATTCAGGCGTCATATTTCTATCAATATTTTTTTTTGTGTACCTATGTGTGTGTGT
The DNA here is from genome assembly GCA_039081455.1 of Macrobrachium rosenbergii. NCBI lineage: Eukaryota > Metazoa > Arthropoda > Malacostraca > Decapoda > Palaemonidae > Macrobrachium > Macrobrachium rosenbergii. Next base: position 2,880,259 of record JANJGK010000037.1, read on the forward strand.
GTGTGTGTGTGTGTGTAAATTCACCTGCCAACATTCTACTGAAAAGTGTTGGGGCAACGATAAACTTTTGGTGTGTGTATACGTGTGTGTAAAACC
>JANJGK010000037.1:2885454-2909830 GCA_039081455.1 Macrobrachium rosenbergii
AATGCTTCATTACCAGAAGACTTCAAGCAAGTTAACACGATTTAGCCCCATTTCTCCAAACAATACAGGTATATAAAAATTGACACATTAAAACGCTTCATTTCCAATAGGCTGCAGGCAATATGACATGATTTTCCCCATTTCACCAAACAATATAAGTACAAGAAAATTGATATTGTATTAAAGCGTCTCTTTACCAGTATGCTTCAGGCAATATAACTTGGGTTCACTCTCCGTTCTATCAGCTTGAATTGCGTTCATTTTCCATCAGATACTTTTCCTTTCTATTGCCGTGCTACAAATTCTCCCGGGGTTTCCCTTCACGATTCATTGCGAGCTTCTTGCAAGCGCAAGAGGTTAACTTCAGCTTAATCTGACATATCCCTATTCTACCTCTGGCTGCGGTTCTAAGTTGTCTAATCACCTGAAACTCTTAGTATAGAAGTGCTTAGTCTTCCTACCCTTACTCTTCCTGTTCTAGTTCCCTAGAGTTCATCGTCGCTACCTGGCGTTACCTTGGTTCCGGTTCCTCACTGGACGGGTTGGTATCGTTCTCGGATATCACTCTGCTGGGCCCGCGTTCGATTCTCCGGCCGGCTAATGAAGAATTAGAGGAATTTATTTCTGGTGACATAAACTCATTTCTCGCCATAATCTGGTTTCGGATTCCACAATAAGCTGTAGGTCCCGTTGCTAGGTAACCAATTGGTTCTTAGCCACATAAAATAAATCTAATCCTTCGGGCCAGCCCTAGGAGAGCTGTTAATCAGCTCAGTGGTCTGGTTAAACTAAGGTATACTTAACTTACCTTGGTTCCCGTTTTCCTACCTAAACTAAATTGCTACCTACGATAACCTGTTGATTATGGATTTCGTCTATGAATTCTGCCACCAGTAACCAGGAAGATAAAAAAATCACCGAGAAAAAAATTACAATCCTCTATGCTCTATAATCACCAAGTTCTTGTTGATTAACTGTCAACTGTACATAATTTCACACACGGCAACAAATGTATAACTGATTTTCAAATCTTGAATAATTTTGATGCTGAATTCGTGATAATAATTATGATCAACTCCACTGAGTCTTGTTATACAGTAATGCCAAATTACTTGGCATCAGGTTATGGGTTTCTGTGCTTTAACGAAATATCTCGAGGACTGATGAACGGAACTGGATGTAATTTATTTGAACCATTCTGAATGTGGCTATTTCTATACATAAACTTTAAAAATGGATATTAATGAAGGCCAGGCGTGGCTTTTATGACCAAAAACCCTCCTGTCTTTGCCGATATTCGCCAGATGTTGATCAACAAGAGGGTGGAATGCAATCCACGCTGCCACCCAGTTTCAGCGCTGTCCACTGGTTAATTTCCATGTAATCTTGCTAACAGAGAGAGAGAGAGAGAGAGAGAGAGAGAGAGAGAGAGAGAGAGAGAGAGAGAGAGAGAGAGAGAGAGAGAGAGAGAACAAACCAGAAACAAAGACAAACGAATCCAATAATACGAAACCTAAACCGGCAAATTTAATACTTAACTTTCGAGACATTTTATCAATACTCTCAAGACCGAAAATTCGCTCAAGACAAAAAAGCTAAATTTTATCGAGGCCGCGAAGAAAGTCGCCGAGCGAAAAGTCAAAATAAAAAAAAAAAATAAACCACCAAAGCAATTGTAGGAGACCGCGAAGTGTTACCACAAAATTACCCCGCTGACTTCTTCATGACATATTCACGATAACGCAAGCTCAACCTTTGTCGGTTCTGGCGAGGGAGAGAATTTGCCTGCATTTGTTTTCGGGGTTATTTGTCCTATCTCATTTTTTATTAATTTTTCTTTTTTAGTATTAGGCTAAATAACCTTACATTGCCTGATGTCTGCATTTGTTTTTAGGGTTATTTGTCTTATCAATTTTTTTTAGTATTGGGCTAAATAACGTTATATATCCCGATGCCTATCTGGTTTTTTAGTATAGGGCTAAATAACGTTATAGTGCCTGAAGCCTATCTGTTATTTATGATAGGGCTAAATGACGTTATACTGCCTTAAGCCCATCTGTTATTTATGATAGATGTAAATAACGTTATACTGCCTGATGCCTTTCTGTTTTTAAGTATAGGGCTAAATCATGTTATATTGCCTGATTTCTATTTTTTTTTTTTTTTAGAATAGGGCTAAATAACGTTATAATGCCTGATGCCTTTTTTTTTTTGTTAGAATTAGGCTAAATAACGTTATATTGCCTGAATCCTATCTGTTTTTTGAAGTATAGGGCTGAATAACGTTATATTGCCTGAAGCCTCTCCGTTATTTATGACAGGGCTAAATAACGTTATGTTGCCTGATGCCTTTCTGTTTTTTAGTATAGGGCTAAATCATGTTATATTGACTGAAGCCTATCTGTTATTATTGACAGAGGTAAATAACGTTATACTGCCTGATGCCTTTCTGTTTTTTAGTATAGAGCTCAATTCATGTTATATTGCCTGATTCCTATGTTTTTTTTTTTAGAATAGGGCTAAATAACGTTAAATTGCCTGAAGTCTATCTGTTATTTATGACTGGGCTAAATAACGTTATATTGCCTGAAGCTTACTGGGAAATGAAGCTTTTTAATATGAAGTCAGTTTTAGTTTTCTGTATAAGAAAACTATTGTGTGGCTTTGTCTATCCGTCCGCACTTTTTCTGTCCGCCCTCAGATTTAAAAACTACTGAAACTAGAGGGCTGCAAATTGGTATGTTGATCATCCACCCTTCAATCATCAAACATGCCAAATTGCAGCCCTCTAGCCTCTGTAGTTTTTATTTTATTTAAGGTTAAGTTTAGCCATGATCGTGCTTCTGGCAACGATATAGGCCAGGCCCACCACCGAGCCGTGGTTAAAGCTTCATGGGAAGCGGCTCATACAGCATTAAGCCGAGACCACCGAAAAATACTCCTACAGTATTTTCGGTGGCCTCGATCGCCTCGATATACGATGTGCAGAAAACTCAATTGCGCTGAAGAAACTTCGGCGCATTTTTTACTTGTTATATTCCTGTACTGTTTGAAGAAATAAGGCCAAAACGTATTAGCTTGCTTGAAGTTGTTCTGGCAATGAAGCGTTTTAATATGGAAATTTCTAACTACTTAAATTGTTTGGAAATTATTATATTGCTAGGGAAACCCTTCTAAAAACAAGCGAGAGAGAGAGAGAGAGAGAGAGAGAGAGAGAGAGAGAGAGAGAGAGAGAGAGAGAGAGATGAGAGAGAGAGAGAGAGAGAGAGAGAGAACATTTAACTGGCAGTGCATTCCTAAGAATAGCAAAGTCTTGGAAATGTGAATTCTAGCGAGACAAAAATTGAGTAGAGAGAGAGAGAGAGAGAGAGAGAGAGAGAGAGAGAGAGAGAGAAAACATTTAACTGGCACTGCATTCCTAAGAATAGCAAAGTCTTGGAAATGTGATTTCTAGCGATTAAATGCACTGCGTTCCTAAGAATAGCAAAGTCTTGGAAATGTGATTTCTAGCGAGACAAAAACTTAGTGCATACTTAAAAATGCTTTGAGTTTTACAGATGCACAGAAAACTATTTAAAACTGAAAGGGATCCGAAAATGTCATTCTTTTATTTACTAATACCCTTTGAAGAATTATTACACTGCCAGGAAAATCCTTCCAAAAGAAAAGAAAGAGAGAAAACATTCAGCTGAGAATGTGAATCAATTCTTAAGGAAGGAATTCTAGCGAGACAAAAATTGACTGCATGCTTAAAAATGCTACGAGCCTCGCAGATGCACAGAAAGTATCTAGAACTGAAGGATGATTCTTGGATAAGTTGAAAGATCTATTTTACAAGCAATCGTAAAACCGTGCTATAAAAAAAGTTTACATTACGAAAGTTGAGTCAATTCATAGATCATTCAGCACCGTCTCGGATCTGCAAGCGAAGTTGACGTCTTTTGGGAATGAGAATTTAAGGATTTGTTTATTTGCGTTTATATAAATTCTGAGCTTATGAGGAACATGATTCAATTTTTCGCAGTACATTCCCTTTAGAAAGGGCTTGTGGGGCGTGAAGCTTGCGACGTCACCCCAAAATTCTGAGGTAATAAACTTGCAACAAGCCTTAGGAGTCAGGTGCAAATTTTGTGAGAGCTCGTTTAACTTGAAGTAATTAGAAGAACGAAGAGTTCCACACACAAAATATTATAAAGAGAAAAACAGTGATATCTCTTCATAAAAACATATATATATACCTAGCACTGGGACCTATGAGATCATTCAGTGCTGAAACGGAAATTGAGAGTAAAAAGTTTGAAAGGTGTAACAGGAGGAAAACCTCGCAGTTGCACTATAAAACCATTGTTAGGAGAGGGTTAAGGAAAGTAAGATGGAAGAGAGAGAGAGAGTATGCACAAAGGTATAATAAAAGGGACGAAATGGGTTGCATCAAGGGGCCGAAGGGACGCCGCAAAGAACTTTAAGTAATGCCTACAGTGCACCGCGTGAGGCAGTGAACTGACGGCACTACCCCCCCCCCCCCTCCCCCCACGGAGGTTCACAAAAAAATTTATTGATCAACCTCACAAATTACCATATCATGAAAATAAATAATACAGTGGAGAAATGATAAACATTTTCATTATAAACAGAAATTCCTTCGTGCTCCTTGCAGGGGTCATAACATGTGAACCTTCAATAAAAAGAAATCTTTCAGATTTACCCCGATCTTGACGATATTGTGTTGTTCAGGAGTAATACAATAATAAAAATGAAATTTCCTCAGAGAGAGAGAGAGAGAGAGAGAGAGAGAGAGAGAGAGAGAGAGAGAGAGACTTTCATACCGTCTCTCACAGACGGGCCTCTGAGATCTGAGATAACGTAACGTTGTAAATTACTTCCACTTAAATTTCTTGTTAATGAAAAGTACTTGACCAAGAGTCGGTGTCGTAACAAAAAACAAGTAAAAAATGCGCCGGAGTTTCTTCAGAGCAATCGTGTTTTCTGTACAGCCGCTACAGCGTATAATCAAGGCCACCGAAAATGGATCTATCTTTCGGTGGTCTCGGTATAATGCTGTATAAGCCGCGGCCCATGAAACTTTAACCACGGCCCGGTAGTGGGCCTCTCCTACATCGTTGTCAGAAGCACGAATATGGCTAACTTTAACCTTAAATAAAATGAAAACTACTGAGGCTAGATGACTGCAATTTGGTACGTTTGATGATTGGAGGGTTGATGATCAACAGACCAATTTGCAGTCCTCTGGCCTCAGTAGTTTTCAAGATCTGTGGCGGACAGAAAAAGTGCGGAAAGAAAAAAAGTCGGACAGAATAAATTGCGGACAGAAAGACAAAACCGGCACGATAGTTTTCTTTTACAGAAAAGGAAAAAGGAAAAACACTGAATTTACCAAATATCCACCAGAAAATGACCAGAATGTCCAGCTGACCAGATTTCAGCGTCAGCTACGAACTGCTGACTAAATTTGATTTCATATCGACATGACCAAGATCTCCATTGCCTAGCAGAAAAATACTAGAACATCTAGATAACCAGATTTTACTGTCAACTAAGGAAAACTGACCAGAACTACAAACAAGTCGATATATAAAAAGTTCCATTAAGTGGCAGAAAATGACCAAAATTTCAAGGAACCCTGACGCCCTTGACTAAAACTAAGATATTAGATGAATCTGACGCACCAATTTTACTTGAAGAGTCAAAATAACCTTTCAAGGTCACAGGCAGCTGAAAACATAATAGCATTGCGCTCTCTAAAAGCTCTTTAAAACTTAATAAAGGTCGACTCCCAAAAGACTTAGTAATGCGTTTGGTAATATTCATTTTTTCGTTCCTTTTTCAGCATGGTTTATAAAAAGAATATTCAGTCGATATCGTTTTAGTTTCAATGTCGTGGAGTCCTTGTTGTTGTTGTGACATTAAACTGACCTTCGTCAGCACGGGCTCTTGCTCGTAAATATGAAATCCTAAAATAGTTTGTTTAAGGTCATATTCAGACAGGCAGCTCGAACGCAAAAAATAATATAAACACGTAATTATAAAAATATATAGAAAAATAAATAAATCAAACTAGTCAATAAACCAATAAAATTACAGGTTATTTCTCTTAGTCTTATATATTATATATAATTATATATATATATATATATATATATATATATATATATATATATATATATATATATATATATATATATGCATATGTGTATATATATGGAAAAAGATGTAGAAAAGAAGATATATAAAAAAAAACACACACACACTATATATATGTATGTATATATATATATATATATATAAATATATATATATATATATATATATATATATATATATATATTATATATATATATATACACAGTATATATCATACCATGCCATATCATATATCACATCATATCGAAATACCCACGCCATCCCATGACAAGCGTGAAACTTGTCACAAAAGGTCAGACCAGACCCCGGCCCTGGGTCAGACTGGCGTTAATGTTAAACACGTACAGGAACGTCACATATGTGATACGGGTCACGTACGTGGTCAAAAGGTAAATCCGGTCACGGGCAAAGTCGAGAGATAAATCCGAATCCGTGTCGTAATCCGGATTCGTGTTCTGAGAAACGCCAACCAGACATTCCCCTTTTGGTTTTAGAGCTGGCCTACACGAATCTGTTCAATTCCATTGCGTTCTATTGTATTCTATTCTGTTCTATTTTATTCTATTCCATTCTATTCTGGGGATTATCTCAAGCGCCATCTGCCCACCAAGTCCATTAAGCTTTAGTGCACTGAATGCATTCGAGATTCTTCATTAAATGCAAGAACGGTATATAATTTCGTGACCTGGTTTTTATTGTTATATTGCCTATAGAGTTTAGGCCAAAGGCCATGCACTGGGACTTATGAGGTCATTCATCGTTGGAAAGGAAATTGAGAGGTAGGTAGGTCCGAAAGTAACAAGAGGAAAACCTCGCAGTTGTACTGTGAAATATTTGTTAAGAGAGGGTGGATAGCAAGATGGAAGAAAAATAATATGAACGGAGTTACAGCAAAATGAATGAAAAGGGTTACAGCTAGGGGCCGAAGGGACGCTGCAAAGAACATTTGTAATGCCTGCAGTGCACCCCGTGAGGTGCACTGACGGCACTACACCCCTACGGGATGGTTCCTATTACTGACCTTACAAAAGTTAGAGCAGTGTACAAATCCCATAGATGTGTCTTGTATGAATTTATGAGAAAAAAAAAAAGGTATTAACGTATAAATGTTTTTTATCAAATGCCGAAAACCGCGAACATATATAAATGTTCCTCTCTACACAACTCATTTAAATAATAGCACACCACATTGATTATAATGACAACAGTTATTAAATTTAATATATCAAAAGTATTGTGTGTCACCGTTTGCCATAAGTTTGTAGTTAATATGAAACAAATTTCCTCTTTCCTAAGTTGTGCAATATTTAAGACCAACCCAAAATTTATATTTAAATAACTGGTCTTTACTTTTATTATTATAATAATTTCCCAGCGTTAATACACATAAATATTTCCGTAGGCGGCTACTGCTTATATTATGCACTGAGAGGTGCACTGTAGATAGTACTGAAGATAATTCCAGATGCATCGCTTTCTACCCCTTCACTTCTTATCCATTAGCTCTGGTGTCTTCTCATTTAACTGTCCAACTTCTTCAACTTGACTTATCTCAAATTTTTATCCTCATCTTCGAAATAATAATTCGGTTGAGTCTTATGAGTATCTAAATAAACTCATTAATAATAATAATAATAATAATAATAATAATAATAATAATAATAATAATAATAATAATAATAATAATAATAATAAATTCCATTTGACTCGCAATCATTTCATAGCAATAAGACATGCAATTGTTTAGTTTAGATTACGACGGCCTTATGCCAGCACGAAATAAAAATCCCGTTGTAGACCCCTGGACTCGCCGAACCAATCGAGACGCTATGAACTCCTGAACACGATATTATCTTGACTTGAACATTCAGAAATGAACCGGATTAAAAATATATAATTTTATTTACACGCCATGAATTTCTGTATATATTATCGTGACTTTCACATTCAGAAACAAACAGAATGAAAAAAATTCTTCTCTTTAAACACAATGAACATATGAACATGACATTATCGTGACTTGAAAGTTTAGGAATGTGAGTCAACCAGATTTTTAAAAAAATCATTTTCCTTAAATGCCATGAACTTCTGAATATCGTATAAACATGACCTTGAACATTCATGAATAAAGAAGATTCTAAAAAACTATAATTTTCTTTAAAAACATGACATCGTATAAACATGAGTTGAACATTCATGAATAAAGAAGATTCTAAAAAACTATAATCTGAACATGACTTGAACATTCAGAAATAAAGGGATTTTTTTTTTTAAATCGTTTACCACAGCATGAACATTTGAACACGATATCATCGTGACCTTGAACATTAAATTCTGAGAATAGCCCCGATAAAAATGAAAGAAGAAATCCCATCTACTTTGAAATCAACGACGTGTGCCCAGAGGTGAAACCTCCTGAGGTCATTACGCATTTCTCCGTCACGGGAGCTTTTGCTCTAAAGACCCTGACTGAATTGAAAACATTTGACTTTTCTGGCCTCTCGGGAGAGAGAGAGAGAGAGAGAGAGAGAGAGAGAGAGAGAGAGAGAGGGGAGAGAGAGAGAGAGAAAAGGCATTTCTCACAACGATAACAGGATTTCATTTCCCTTTCTTTCTCCTTTCATTTCTACGTTCTTTTTTTTTTTATTTTCTAAGCCTTTATCTGCTTCTTTGTTTTTCATTTTACACTTCGCTTGCTCTTTCAAATGTTATCTGGAGTTTTATTTATTTATTTATTTATTTATTTATTTTATTTATTTATTTATTTTTTTGTGCTAGAGAAATGCCAGGTACATTGGGATCACATGACCAGCATTGCAGTTCTGACTTGAAAACAGCCGTGGAATACCTGACAACAGCGAAAGAAAATAATGTATTCGTTGCATAGTGCCACTAAAGAATCTGGAATACTTATAGCTTTTCCAAAGAGGAGAAGAAAAATAAATTTTTCAAAAATCTTAAAAAAAATCACGGAGTAAGCTGGCCATTTAAAGCATTTCCTGAACACAAGACCGTAGTGTATTTGGTTTAAATATAAACTATATTTCTAATATGATATGCTGGTATATTAAGAGGCAAGGACACAATAAGTAAATGATGACATGGTTTATGTTTACATTCATGTTGGGCACACTGCAAGCACATGCTAGATGCTGCTAGGGTGCAAATTGTTTTCCTCTTTGGCGCTTTTAGCGTTTATATAATTCATGGTTCTTATGCCGTTTAAATAATTTATTGCTCTTATACCGTTTAAATAATTTATGGCTCTTATACCGTTCAAATAATTTATGGGTCTTATACCGTTCAAATAATTTATGGCCCTCACACCGTTTAAATAATATTTGGCTCTTATACCGTTAAATTATTTGTGGCTCTGATACCGTTTAAATAATTTATGGCTCTTATTCGTTTATATAATTTGTGGCTCTTATACCGTTTTAAAGAATTTGTGGCTCTTATACCGTTTGAATAATTTATGGCTCTTATACCGTTTAAATAATTTATAGCTCTCATACCGTTTAAATAATTCAAATAATTTTGACCAAAACGAAGACAGGAAAAAATTCACATAATATCACTGACTGCAACCATCACACCTCTCTCACTTTGAAATGCATCAATGTACCATGCCATTTAACACCCAATTATACATTTATCTATCTATGTATCTTTCTATCTATCAGCTCAGTATTCATGGCCAGATAGAGGCGAGTTTCCCAGTGTGCGTGTGCGCGTGCGCGTTTGTGCGCGAACGAATGTTAAATAGTGGGAGGGGGGAGCGTTATGCAAATTAGCTTCTTGTGTGTGTATATAAGGCAGCTGATGCTGAGAACATTTTTTCATCAGGATTTATTTCTGTATTTCCCATTACCTCCTCTTACTCCTTCCCAATGAACACCATAATATCTTTTGGAAGCTTCAGAATTTCAAGTCAGTGGTCCCTTTGGGCTTGCTCCATGTGAATAGGGCTCATCTTGTGAATAATAATAATAATAATAATAATAATAATAATAATAATAATAATAATAAAAAAATAAAATAATAATAATAATAATAATAATAATAATAATAATAATAATAATATAACTGTAAAAATACACAAAAACTCACAAATTTCGTATACACACAAACACAGCAATTCCTTTACTACTACTACTACTACTACTACTACTACTACTACTAATAATAATAATAATAATAATAATAATAATAATAATAATAATAATAATAATAATAACAACAACAATAATAATAATATAACTGTAAAAATACACAAAAACTCACAAATTACGTAAACACACAAACACAGCGATTCCTTTACTACAACAAAACACCACTTTTCATGAGAGATGAACTCCCAACATTAACGAAACTTCTTACAATCACATTAACAAATCCTTGAACCCTCTGCATTCTCACCCTCTACCAAAAAAATAATAAAAAAAAACTGCAGTTATGGAACTGCCCGTAAAAATACCTTAATCTAATTATGCACTAGAATAAAACCACCCATGATTGCATCCGCAGGTAACTTAAGGTGCTACGAGAGGTGTGCCTTCTCTCTCTCTCCCTCTCTCTCTCTCTCTCTCTCTCTCTCTCTCTCTCTCTCTCTCTCTCTCTCTCTCTCTCTCTCTCTCATTTGGTGCGTGAGTTTGTTTACCGACACGAGCGTACATACATACAGTCATCCACTCTTTCCACATGACCAAGCCATTTCAAAGCACTGTTCTATTCTTCATATTTGTTAACATGTTTACCCATTACTTCAACATATCTACATATTTCTCACCCTTTAAATTCATACTACGCTTTATATACTGCCGATGAAATCATGTAAATAGTTTTAATATTTTTTTTTTTTTTGCATTTAACTTCCACACTTCACTTCCACACGGGAGGTTGGCTCAACAATACCTTCATACATTTTCACCGTGGCTTCCACAGACACTCCTATCCTCTTCAAGATGTACAGATGAACTATTGAATATTATACATGGTATAAGAACAAATGAAAGAGTAGGGAATATACATATATATATATATATATATATATATATATATATATATATATATATATATATATATATATATATATATATATATATATATATATATATATATATATATAATATATATATAAACATATTACTGTGTGGATGCGTGCATGTATGTGTGTGTAAGTATGCATACGCATAGGTCCCCCCACCACCCCACCTCTCTCTCTCTCTCCGAAGTTCCTGTCCTAAAGCATGTTATTGTATCGGAGAGCATTATGCCATATTACCCGCACCCGAAGCGTTCACTGGGGAAATTTCCCCGAAATATTGAGGCGAGTAATAGAAAAACGTGCACCGCACATGCAAGGTGGGAGTCCCTGGCTACGGCCGGGGAGAAAACGTAACCTCTCTCTCTCTCTCTCTCTCTCTCTCTCTCTCTCTCTCTCTCTCTCTCTCTCTCTCTCTCTCTCTCTCATAATGGAAAAATACATAATTTAAAAATATATAATAATCTCAATACTCCATTAAAGTTTATCTGTTATTTAAAAAAAAAAACATAAATGACGCCGTAATAAGTTTCAAAAAAAACCCCAAAACCATATTAGCTACTTCAGCCTCTCGAACATTTACACAAATTAATTTTGAGATGAAGTTAAACAGCACTACTGTTGAAAAATTCATACTTCAGTTCCAAAAGTAGTAATATTTTTGCGGCGTTGATGACAATGCAGAAATATTATTATGGTCTTATTTCAAAGTATCGTTTTCCCCGAAGTTATTTTTATTTTTTTATCAACCCCTGTTACGTCTTACTCATGAACACCACACTCTTTGGAAACTTGAATTTCAAGTGGCTTGTTCCATAAGCCAGGTTCATCTTCTGAATAATAATAATAATAATAATAATAATAATAATAATAATAATAATAATAATAATAATAATAATAATCGAGGGGGTTCTCGAAAGCTTTCGTTTTGTATAATTTTAATATATAATTACACCTACACCATTGCGGATTTCTTCATTAATAATAATAATAATAATAATAATAATAATAATAATAATAATAATAATAATAATAATCGAGAAGCAAATCCACAGTTATGTATATGTACATATATTTAAAGATAAATTAATATAGATTTATCTTTGAATATAGCCTATGTGCATATACATAACTGTGGATTTTCGTCTCCATTTTAAGACTCGTGGTACCACGAGTATTTTTTAATAATAATAATAATAATAATAATAATAATAATAATAATAATAATAATAATAATAATAATAATAATAATAATAATAATAATAATAATTCAGTTACGAGCAAAATATTTTTTCGAAATGCAATCAAGCTAAAGAGAATATCTTTAAGGGACAATCCTTCAAGGTTATGTTAAACCAGTGGTTCTCAACCTTTTTATTACCACGCCCCCTCTAAGAGCTGATCCTTCCCTCCACGCCCCCCTTGCATCTATGAGTAAAATTCCCTCCCAGATTAGGAGGAAAATAAAAAAAAAAGAGAAAGAGAAGGAGTTTCGAGGGACAGGGAGGGAGGTAAATAATTACAAAGTAATGGTAAGCCTAGCGAGTCTAACTAGAATGGTAGACTAGGAAACTAACGTTATAAGGCGATACATTTGCATTTTTTTTTTATAAACTTCTGAATATTAGTTCCTCATCTTGTTAAGAAAATAACGAATATAATTCTAGAATTTTTAAATTTTCCGTAGGCCTCGCGCCTCCCCTGGAAATTGCTGACGCCCCCCTAGGGAGGCGCGCCCCCCCAGGTTGAGAACCACTGTGTTAAACCCAGATATACAGTAAAGGGGCAAATGTCCCAAAATGAGGGTTTGTGCGATCGAGCTGTCTAAATCAAATTTGTTGCTGAATCTGGTGATTTGGGCCCTCAGAAGCTCAAAAGTGGCTGTTGGCATTTTTTGCATCTCATCTCCCGTATTTTGGCACGCTGCTAAAGTTCGATCCCAGTCCGCACAGGGGGAAGAATTAAGCTTCATTGAATATGACATGCGCCAGTATTTAGCCCCCGTTAAATTCTGGCATGTGCCAATATTTGACGCGCGCTAAATTCTGGCACTTGCCGGTATTTAGTGCAAACTAAATTCTGGCACGTACTGGCATGTGCCAGGATTTAGCACACGCTAAATTCTGGCAAGTACTAGCACGTGCCAGTATTTAGAGCACACTAAATTCTGACACGTACTGGCAAGTACGAGTATTTAGCGTGCGCTAAATTCTGGCACGTACCGGCACGTTCCAGTACTAAATTCTGGCAGGTGCCAGTAGTTGGCGCAGGCTAAACACTGGCTCATACTGGCACGTGCCAGAATTTAGTGCGCTTTAAATTCTGAGACTTACCAGTATTTGAGGCATGCTAAATTCTGGCCCGTACTGGCGCTTGCCAGTATTTAGTGAGTGCTAAATTCTGGCACGTACTGGCACATGCCAGAATTGAGCGCTTGCTAAATACTGGCACGTACAGTATTAAGCGCGCGCAAAATTCTGGCGCGAACTAGCGTATGCCAGTATTTAGAGCGTGCAAAATTCTGGCATGTACAGGCACGTTGCCAGTATTTAGCACACGCAAAATTCTGGCGCTAGAATTTACAGCGTGAAATTCTGGTACGTGATGGGGCGTGCCATTATTTAGCGTGCAAGAAAAATTCTAGCACGTACTGGCAAATGCCAGTATTTAGGGCGAGCTAAATTCTGGAACATACTGGTATGTGCCACTATTTAGCGCAAGCAAAATTCTGGCACGTACTGACGCTTGCCTGAATTTATCGTGCCTGAAATACTGGCACGTGCCAGAATTAGCTGCCCATAATTCTGTCAGAAGCTATTACATGCCAGAATTCAGCACCCCCTGAATACTAGCATTTGCACAGGATCAAAGACTAACAGATATTGATCAATATTTATTATCTTTGCAAAAATATGAACTTTATTGTAAAGTTCATAACTGAACGCAAAACCTTTAATACGGGCAGGAACCTTCGACCACATTCCTGAAAGAGACTTAAACTCTTATAATCACAGTAATTACTGGGTAACTGGATTAGCTAAGATCAGCAACTGGTAGTTGCTGAGTAACTCATTTTACACTGATCAGAACATTATGCACTTTATTATAAATTACATAACGTAACTTAACTTCGATATGGGCAAGAATCTTAAACCACATCCCACAAAGAGACTACCTCTTACACTCGTCCTAAAAATTTATACCCACAAAAAAAAAAAAAAATCACTCACATAAGGCACAACAAACATGCAAAAAACCAAACGCGCACCGATTCCCCGAGCGACCCCGACGCAGACCACACTCCAAATGTCAAGAAGCCATTATTAATCCCTTGGCGAGGGATTCCGAGCTAATTATCAACTCGACTCGTGTCGAGCTGCTAAAAGCTGGTAAGGAGATTGTGTCTCATTAATGAGTGAGTGCCAGACCCCAGAATGTAAATCGAACCTAATCATCGCTGGAGTGTTGCCTGTCAAAGCCTTGGAGTACGTTGCTGGGGTGTGATGTGGTTTTATAAAGAAAATGTTGAGAAGTTTTCGAATTTATTCGGTTTGGGAGTTTTGTTCTGTGAGAAAAACTGCTGGATTTTGCTGTGCAAGTCTTGAAGTGCATAACTTGTGGCTGGTGTCATTCTGTATAGAAAATGTTTAAGAATTTTCATAATTGTTAGGGTTGGGGTTTCGTTCTAAGAGAAAAGTATTATTATTATTATTATTATTATTATTATTATTATTATTATTATTATTATTATTATTATTATTATTATTATTATTATTATTATTATTATTATTGTTGTTGTTGTTTTTTTTGACTGAAGATGAACCCAGAGAAGCGTTCGAAAGCTTTTATAAAATTCTACTCGAGCCTTTAACAATTATATTACTGTGGACCCTTTAGAACATTATTATTATTATTATTATTATTATTATTATTATTATTATTATTATTATTATTATTATTATTATTATTATTATCATTCAGAAGATGAAACCTATCTATATGAAACAAGCCCACCAAAGGGGCCACTGACTTGAAATTGAAGCTTCCAAAGAATATAGTGTTCATTAGGAAGAAGTAAGAGGAGATAAAGAAATACAGAAAGCTAGGTTGTTCTGTCAAAGCGTTGGAGTAGTTAAGTAGCGTCTGGTGTCATTCTATATGGAAAATGTTTAGAAATTTTCATATTTCTTCGGTTTTGAAGTTTCGTTCTAAGAGAAAAATTACTGGATTGCTGCCGTCCAAGGCTTGGAGCACCAGGCTGGAGTGTGGTGTGGTTTTATACAGAAGATTTTGGGAAATTTTCGAAATCATTCTGTTTAGAGAGTTCGTTCGATGGAAAAATTGATTGATTTATTAAAACTAGACTATAAAGCTAAGTATTACGGCACTTTCAGTCATTCAGCGCTTAAGGGAGCTGGAAAATTTGGACAGCAAGATACACCAAAGGAAACATGTACTAATTATAATTTATTAAACGAGCAATTCCAGGAAAATACTGGAAAAATATTATAACTATTTCTTGTAAAACTTAAGACAATGAAAAAGACAAAGCAATTTTACAACCCACCAATGCATCACAGGATCAACACCAAACATGAAACCTTGTCTAGTAAACTACTAAAAAAAGAAAATCAAAATCAAAATACGGCTATAAAGATAACGCCATTAAAAACTGTGAAACGAAACTGAATATTAAAACCGAAATATTAAAAAAATACTACGACCCGATGAGTACAAGTAATGGATTTGATAAATAGGAATTAATATGATAAATAATTACGATCTGATAAGTTCATGTAAAAAATGGCTTTACTAAATAGGAATTCGTATAATGACTTATTACTATCTGGCAAGTATATGTAAAAAACGGCTTACCAAATAGGAATTCGTATAATGAATAACTATGATCTGGTGAGTAAATGTAAAAAACGGCTTTACTAAATAGGAATTAGCTTAATGAATAACTGCAATCTGATAAATATATACACTAAAAAAATAATTATTAAATAGGAATTACCTTAATGAATAACTGCAGTTATGATTATGATTATAATTATGATCTGGTGAGTAAATACAAAAAATGGCTTTACTAAATAGGAATTAGCTTAATGAATAACTGCAATCTGATAAATATATGCACTAAACAAATCATTACTAAATAGGAATTAGCTTAATGAATAACTGCAATCTGATAAATATATGCACTAAACAAATCATTACTAAATAGGAATTAGCTTAATGAATAACTGCAATCTGATAAATATATGCACTAAACAAATCATTACTAAATAGGAATTAGCTTAATGAATAATTACGATCTGTTGAGTATACGTGCAAAAAAATCATTACTAAATAGGAATTAGCTTAATGAATAATTACGATCTTATCAGTATATGTACAAAAAAGCATTAGTAAATAGGAATTATTACAATGAATAATTACGATCTGATGAGTATAAGTACAAATAAATCATTACTAAATAGGAATTAATACAATGAATAATTACGATCTGGTGAGTATATGTAAAAAATGACCTTACTGAACAGGCATAAGAGTAATTAACAATCACTCTGACAAATCGCATTAAAACCCTCACATAACATCCCATTACGCATAACACACTGGGTGACAGTTTTTTCGCCTGATGGCGTTAAAACTCCCGTTCACTGCGGTAATTACGGTATGGCAAGCGCATTTA
This sequence comes from Macrobrachium rosenbergii, assembly GCA_039081455.1. Classification (NCBI taxonomy): domain Eukaryota; kingdom Metazoa; phylum Arthropoda; class Malacostraca; order Decapoda; family Palaemonidae; genus Macrobrachium; species Macrobrachium rosenbergii. The sequence goes on from JANJGK010000037.1 coordinate 2,902,359, forward strand.
GCGATTAAGTGAACCAATGACGGGCTGGCGTGGAAAAGCGCACTTCAAAGGCTTCCGGTGCAAGGGAGACTTAAAGCTTCCGTTATTGACGATAACGAGGTAATTCGCCCTGATTATTGGTGATTTTTTTTATTTTGTCTTCTGTTCTTTACGTCTGCAAATTATATCATTTGTCCGTTACATCTGCAAATTACGTCTCCTGTCCTTCGTTACATTTGGAAACAACATTATCTGCAAATTATATCTTCTGGTCCTTATTTTGGAAATTACATTTTCTGCCTTCCTTTACATCGGCAAATTACATCTAACCTTCGTTACGTCTGTAATTTATATTTCCTGTCCTTTAAATCAGCAAAATATATCTGTTATCGGTATAATGCTGTGTGAGCCGCGGCTCATGAAACTCTCAACCGGCCTTGGTGGCCTGTGCTGTTGCGTTGCCAGAAGCACGATAATGGCTACCTTTAACCTTAAATACAATAAAAACTACTGAGGCTAGATGGCTGGAATTTGGCATGTTAGATGATTGGAGGGTGGATGATCAACATACCAATTTGCAGCTCTCTAGCCTCAGTAGTTTTTAAGATTTGACGGCGGACAGAAAAAGTGCGGACGGACAGATAAAGCCGGCACAATAGTTTTCCTTTCAGAAAACTAATAAACCTAACTACAGGTAGACACAATCATCCCCTTTCTCTATCGTTCGCTTATCAAGCAAGAAAAACCCCCGGAACGAGATTTTCTCCTTCCTCCTTCGAGGACGAACTTTCCCTTTTAACAGCTTCATGGGCCGCCTTTAGTGGCACTCCTTCGCCGGAGGCACCGAAGTGCCATAAAAACAGAGGACCCTAAATTAGGTACAGCGATTCCGCCTTAAAGTTTTCATCCTCGCGGCCAGTTTTCTCCTTGTCTTCGGGCTCCGCTCATCTAAATTTAAATGCATCGACTCCTTAAGCCGTAATTATTCGACCTTTTTCGACCTTTCTGAGCAGGGGGGGTGGTGCCGTAAGTGTACCCCATGTGGTGCACTGTAGGCATTGTTAAAGAGATTCTCCTCGTCTCTTCGCTCTGCTCATCTAAATTTAAATGCATCGACTCCTTAAGCCGTAATTATTCGACCTTTTTCGACCTTTCTGAGCAGGGGGGGGGGGGGGGTGGTGCTGTCAGTGTAACCCCATGTGGTGCACTGTAGGCATTGTTAAAGAGATTCTCCTTGTCTTCGGGTTCCGCTCATCTAAATTTAAATGCATCGACTCCTTAAGCCGTAATTATTCGACCTTTTTCGACCTTTCTGAGCAGGGGGGTGGTGCTGTCAGTGTAACCCCATGTGGTGCACTGTAGGCATTGCTAAAAAGATTCTCCTCGTCTCTGCGCTCTGCTCATCTAAATTTAAATGCATCGACTCCTTAAGCCGTAATTATTCGACCTTTTTCGACCTTTCTGAGCAGGGGGGGTGGTGCTGTCAGTGTAACCGCATGTGGTGCACTGTAGGCATTGTTAAAGAGATTCTCCTTGTCTTCGGGTTCCGCTCATCTAAATTTAAATGCATCGACTCCTTAAGCCGTAATTATTCGACCTTTTTCGACCTTTCTGAGCAGGGGGGGTGGTGCTGTCAGTGTAACCGCATGTGGTGCACTGTAGGCATTGTTAAAGAGATTCTCCTTGTCTTCGGGTTCCGCTCATCTAAATTTAAATGCATCGACTCCTCAAGCCTTAATTGTTCGACCTTTTTCGACCTTTCTGAGCAGGGGGGGGGGGGTGGTGCTGTCAGTGTAACCCCATGTGCTGCACTGTAGGCATTGTTAAAGAGATTCTCCTTGTCTCTTCGCTCCGCTCATCTAAATTTAAATGCATCGACTCCTTAAGCCGTAATTATTCGACCTTTTTCGACCTTTCTGAGCAGGGGGGGGGGGTGGTGCTGTCAGTGTAACCCCATGTGGTGCACTGTAGGCATTGTTAAAGAGATTCTCCTCGTCTCTGCGCTCTGCTCATCTAAATTTAAATGCATCGACTACTTAAGCCTTAATTATTCGACCTTTTTCGACCTGTCTGAGCAGGGGGGGTGGGTGCCGTAAGTGTACCCCACGTGGTGCACTGTAGGCATTACTAGAGATTTTCTTTGTCTCTGCGCTCTACTCATCTAAATTAAACGCACGGACTTTTTGAGCCTTAAATATTCGACTCTTTTCGATCTTTCTGAGCACTGCTCCCCGCACGGTGGTAGTGCCGTCAGTGTACCTCACGCGGTGCACTGTAGGCGGTGCTAAAGCGGTACTAAAGAGTGTCTGCAGCGTCTTTCCGGATTTTAAGCTTTTTACTTTACCTCCATTCCCTCTTCCACCTTGCTGTCCAACTACTGTCTAAAGCGTTGAATGGCGAAAGTGCCCAAGTGTTCGGCTTTATAGCCAAATTTTCATAAAATCAGACACTCTAAGCGTTACTGCGTTTCTGGCTGAGAAGAAACGAAGAGGGGAATATTAAGTACCAGAATCATCAACATAAGCAGCAATAAGGTAAATGAAATGCTGAAGAGGATCACTGGTAAAGAATGAAGAGGTAAAATGAAACCCAAACCAGCGAACATTAAGACGAAAGACCAAACATCAGTGAGAAAATAGAAAAGACCCCTGGGAGATTGTAGCTTAAGTGGCTCACAGAATGAATTATGAATTAGAATCATACCTCACAAAATGAGTTATGAATTATGAATTAGAATCATAGTTTACGGAATGAACTATGAATTAGAATCATAGCTTACGGAATGAGTTATGAATCAGAATCATACCTTACGGAATGAATTATGAATTAGAATCACAGCTCACGGAATGAATTATGAATTAGAATCATACCTTACGGAATGAGTTCTGAATTAGAATCACAGCTTACGGTATGGGTTATGAATTAGAATCATACCTTACACAATGAATTATGAATTACAATCATAGCTTACGGAGTGAATTATGAATTAGAATTATACCTTAAGGAATGAATTAAGAATTTGAACCATACCTTACGGAATGAATTATGAATTACAGTCACAGCTTACAGAATGAATTATGAATTAGAATCATACCTTACGGAATAAATTATGAATTAGAATCATAGCTTAAGGAATGAATTATGAATTACAATCACAGCTTACAGAATGAATTATAAATTAGAATCAGAGCTTAAGGAATGAATTAGTAATTCGTACTATATCCTAATTCTCACACAAACTCAGAATTCCGAAGAAATTCCTTGGAAGGCAAAAGCTCGAACAATTATAACAAAGACTTCAACATTACACATTCGACAGGACTTAAAATATACAAAACTCGAAGTTCGTCCTGAAGTTTGTTTTTATTATTTTTTCAAACTCGTACCCCACATCTCAAGGTTCTTTGTTAACTCCAAATTTCCCACTAAAGAAAATTAAATCTTTCTGGTTCCATCTCAGCAATCTAACCAAAACTTTAAGATCAGCATTCAAAACATTTTGCTTGTGACATTTAAGCACAAGGACCGCTAACTGTATTACTAAGAAAATGCAAAAACTTTCGAAATCGTTTTTAAGACTCCTAAATTTTTTTTTATTCCATTTAAAACTGTAGAATGCCAAAAATTTATAAACTATAGTGATACGTAAATCATCATTTTCTTCACAGTGAATGAATAGCAACAGGCAAATCATAATTTTTCGCAAAATGAATGAACAGTGATATTCAAATCATTCTCCGCACAATGAATGAATATTGATATGTAAATCATCATTCTCCGCACAATGAATGAATAGTGATATACAAACCATCATTCTCCACACAATGAATGAATAGTGATGTACAGATCATCATTCTCCACACAATGAAATAAAAATAGTGATATACAAACCATCATTTTCCACACAATGATTGAATAGTGATATTCAATTCATCATTCACTGCACAATGAATGAATAGTGATATTCAATATATATATATATATATATATATATATATATATATATATATATATATATATATATAAATATATATATATATAAAGTTTATAACAGGAATCCAGGTAAAAGTTAAACCATTATTTTCTATATTCATCTTATCTCTCTCTAAGTTTATAGCAGGAATCCAGGCAAAAGTTAATTGATTACTTTCTATATGCATCTCTCTCTCTCTCTCTCTCTCTCTCTCTAAGTTTATAACAGGAATCCAGGCAAAAGTTAATTGATTATTTTCTATATTCTCTCTCTCTCTCTCTCTCTCTCTCTCTCTCTCTCTCTCTCTCTCTCTCTCTCTCTCTCTCTCTCTCTCTCTCTCCATGATCCCACAATACAATCTAAATAAAAGCGACACCCGAAACAGGGCTTCGGTATTTATCAATACCACTTTTATTTTATTTTCTCTCAATAAAATACTTTTTTTCTTTTTTTTCCGAATTTCTTGAAGAAGAATATTCCAGTTCGGAAGTTTCCAGAGTTTGCAGAGCAATTAGGCTATGATTTCTATCTATTTTTCAATTGAGGAAAGAGAATATCGACTTTATTTGGCGTCAATTCGATCGTTCATTTTGAAAGTTTTCCACATGGCCCTTGTGTGTGAATGCGCATGCGCGTGCGTATTCAAGTGTTTTGAAATTAATTAACTTTACTTGTGCGCCCATACCGCCAAAAATGACGGTAATAAAAGAGTGAGTGGAGATGGTAAGTCTCTGGGCTGTAATTTTATAAATTCTCTCTCTCTCTCCTGTTAATATTCTGTCACTTCAAAGAAAATACTTCCTCGTGGTTTTTTAAATAAAATAATGACGTCTTTCTTTATACTACGTTGTTTTAAATAAAAAGTTCAATTCAACTTATTATTATTATTATGATATTGCACTTTCATTAGTGATCTCTCTCTCTCTCTCTCTCTCTATGCTGGTTAATACAATGCTACAGACGCCCTCTCTCTCTCTCTCTCTCTCTCTCTCTCTCTCTCTCTCTCTCTCTCTCTCTCTCTCTCTCTCTCTCTCTCAGCGCCTGTTAATTAAAATGTTACAGACTCTCTCTCTCTCTCTCTCTCTCTCTCTCTCTCTCTCTCAGCCCCTATTAGTACAGCGTCGCAGACGCTCGTTCCTGTCTGTCTGTCTGTTAATACAATGTTGCAGACTCTCTCTCTCTCTCTCTCTCTCTCTCTCTCTCTCTCTCTCTCTCTCTCTCTCTCTCTCTCTCTCTCTCTCTCTCTCAGCCCCTATTAGTACAGCGTCGCAGACGCTCGTTCCTGTCTGTCTGTCTGTTAATACAATGTTACAGACTCTCTCTCTCTCTCTCTCTCTCTCTCTCTCTCTCTCTCTCTCTCTCTCTCTCTCTCTCTCTCTCCTGGATCTTTGATCCTCCGACAGAGCATCTGCATAGCTTAGTTCTGTTTGACCAAAGGCGCAACACTGAATTTCAGCCTTCCTGCCAAAATGCCTGATACTTGAAGGCTCCCCGACTTTAAAATTGAATTATAACGATCAACTCCTTTTTTTATCCTGTTTTCTATTCTCTTTATTCTGTGTACTTTTTCGTCCTATTTTAGGGAGGCAAAGAAATTAATAATTTTTTGGTCTGTCGGAAACAATGTTCATTTTTCTAATAAATACTTTTTTGCTTTATTTGCAAATGTTTTCATGTTGCAGTGTGCAACCAGTTTTCAGTTTTCCATACATCGATTTTATTAAAAACCTCACTTTTTTTTTTTTTACTAAAAAAGAAGGTAAATGGATTTGACTTAGGTGTACGTGTTGTTCTGTAAAAAGTGAAAATCAGATTTCGCATTCAGTTTTGGCGTCTTTCCTCAACAACTGATTTATTTCGGAAATTTATTTTACTGTGAATTTGCATAAAAAAAAATAAAATTCAGATCAATATTACAATAGTTAAAATCGTAAAACATTCATTTTTCCCATAAGAAATGTCACAGAACCAGTCTTAAAGAATGAATAAATGAATGAATGCCAAAATTAAAATGATTAGAAATAAGTGTTTTCCGTCACGAGTAAGTTATAAAAATCTCATTTTATACGTAATCTCATGATTAATAGAAATTGAGGTTTCTCATCTCCAAATATACCACAGCACCTTCCAAGATTTCCCTTTATACACTAAGCCCCAAAGCATATTCGCATTTCAAAGATGCTCCCTTGTTCCATTCTCTCAGCATGACCAAACCTCCCCAGAAGCACATATGCCATTATTTCTCCTCATATATTACACATTTTCATACATATTTATCTATCTATTAATTTATTAATTTATTTTTTGTTAATAAGTGGGATCTCTTCTTTCTACATTTCTCTTTACTTCCTCTTACTTCTTCCTAATGAGCATCATATTCTTTAGAAGCTTGAATTTCATGTCAATGGCCCCTGGGGGCTTGCTCCATATGAATAGGGTTCATCTTATAAATAATAATAATAATAATAATAATAATAATAATAATAATAATAATAATAATAATAATAATAATATATCCACAGTAACATTATCACTAAATCATATAACATTGTTCCCTTTACAAACGCCTTTACCCCAACAGATCCATTACCCAAGAATTTGCCTAATCTGGAACACACTTACTTACGGCTTTTGCAATTGATCTATTTGTTATACTAGCCTGAGCAAATTATTATTATTATTATTATTATTATTATTATTATTATTATTATTATTATTATTATTATTATTATTGTTGTTGTTTACATATATTGCCAATGAAAGAAAATATTTATCTGAACCTGACTAGCAAGCTCCAACAAACAGAATGAGCAATTATGAAATAATATAACAAAGTAATGTTGACTAAAGCAGTAAAGCTGAGTCTAAATATTGATAAACAATACATACTATAACCAAGAAGTAAACAATACAAAGGAAATGGAAATAAAAGTGTCCTCCAAGCATACGAACTCAGGCTAAAGACTGTAGAACGGTGTCGTACAATCGATACGGCCAAACCTACGGTTTGAAAAAAGTAGCTATTCGGTTACCACCTAGCATAAGAAAACTTGATGTGCCATGCGACAAAAGTCTACAACCACATACTGAGACAGACCCCACAATCACTTATGGAAAACCTAGCTGAAGTTAAAGTGAGCTGAGAGAGGAGCTATTTGCCACCCATTCTTCTCTAACCAATAACACTGACTCAGCAAACGTTCATGTCGGTAGAGCAGATTCTTCGAGTCCATAACATGTTTCTTACCTATATCAACATCTTGCAGAATTCTGCACTTGTCTCAGATAAGTTCTATGCCCTTATATCACCGAACTGGACTCCCCTTACCCTCTTAACTGTACTTCTAATAGCATCTGGGTTCCTCGTTGGACTGGTCGGTACCGTTCTCGGCTAGCACTCTGCAGGGCCCGCGTTCGAATCTCCGGCCGGCCAATGAAGAATTAGAGAAATTTATTTCTGGTGATAGGAATTCAATTCTCGCTATAATTTGGCTTGGATTCCACAATAAGCTGTAGGTCC